>JAIUJO010000015.1:4045211-4170211 GCA_023846275.1 Vanilla planifolia | reverse complement strand
AAAATGAAGAAGAAGATGAAGAGAAAGAAGAAGAATAGGAAGAAGAAGAAGAAGAAGAAGAAGAGGAATTAGAAGAAAAAGAAGAAAAAGAAGAAGAGGAGGAGGTGGAAGAAGAAGAAGAAGAATAAGAAAAGAAAGAAGAAGAAAAAAAAGAAGAAAATGAAGTAGAAAAAGAAGAGAAAGACGAGAAAGAAGAGGAAGAGGAAGAAGAGGCGGAAGAAGAAAAGGAAAAAGAAGAAGAAAAAGAAGAAGCGGAAGAAGAAGAATAAGTTTAAGAAGAAGAAGAAGAAGGAGACGAGAAGGAGAAGGAGGAGAGAAATAAGGAGAAGGAGAAGGAGGAGGCAAATGAGAAGAAGAAGAAGAAGAAGAAGAAAAAGAAAAGAAAAATATGGAGAAGGAAAAGGAGAAGGAGGAGAAGGAGAAGGAGAAGAAGAAGAAGAAGAAAAAGAAGTCAAACAAGTTGAAGATGTAGAAGTAATTTTTGGAAATGAAAATTTTCTTAAATAGACAATTCACTCATCCGCACTTTTTCGTTATGCCTCAAAGATTTTACAATAAGTTAGACATCTACTTGTTTTATTGGGCATATTTATTGCCTATTGTAATACGATCATTATGTTGTTTCATATATTTTGCTCTCCACAAAATTGATTTCGAAGGTTAGGCATATTTTTTTCATTTGTTTTGGATATGTGAGCATACCAAATGTTTTGAAACATAATGTATTTATTTAATTTTTTTTATAAAAAGTACATTTCAAAATAAAAGTATTAAGAACAAAAATAGAGGATGTGACACCTGATCCCAAGTAAGGCAAGCTTGGTCACCACAACTATGCTCCTATCTTATGCAAATCAAGCAACATGATTACATCATTGTACATGTGTTGCAAAGAGACAAAGATGATTGATAATGAAATAATTGAAAACATTGAGATAAACAATTGGATTCAATTATTAGACAAGTTAACTAAGCTATTTAATGAAGTAATCAAAAGCATCCAGCATTCTCAAGAAGTTGGCTATTAAGGGTCAAATCTTTGGCACTTACAAGGATAACATACTTGATTGTCAAGACAACCATATCTAGTTGAGATAAAGGATTATAACAATCTCTTCCATAATCTTTACTATAAAAATAATAGTTTTATTTTCCTAAACAAAAATACTTATATTATTATCCAAATTATCCATTTAGGTAAAAGGTCTTAAACTAATACCTAAGCCACCAAACACAAAGTATTAATGATACTAAATAATGTGATGAGCCAATATCCAATAAGTATCTTTAACACCTTAAACATTCCAATGGAACTATATATTCATTTAACAAGAGGATAATTTTTCAAGAAAAATGAAGTTTTCTGTGCATAAGACAATCTTACAAGAAGGGGGGGGGGGGGTGAATTGTGATAAATAAATTTTTTTTTTCGATTTTTAAGTTTTAATTAAAACTTAAATATTTTAGGCAAGAATAAGAAAGAATAGTACACAAGATTTTTAAGGTGGTTCAACTCAATATCAAGCCTACATCCACCCCCAACCAGTATTGGGAAAAGAACACTAAAATCACCAAATTACAAGCGAGGTTTTTCATATGGTTCACCTCAAACATACTTGGGATTTTACCTACGACTAATCTCGAACCTACTTGAGTTTTTTTGGGCTAAACTCAAACCCCAGGCTTTTGCACAATTGCGGGGATGCCCTTACCCCAAGCAAGAAATACAAAAAATTGGCAAAACTTAAGACAATTTTAAGAGAAATTTGGGGCACACACAATATCGAAAAGAGGGAGGAATAGAGATTGAAAAATAGTTGAAGCAAAAACCTCCAATTTTGGGTTCCTTCTTGTAGCTTTAACTTTGTGACTTTTGAAGCACCGTATGCACTTAGAATTACTCGATATTGTGATTTGAAAGCTTTGAAATCTCAGAAATGGTAACCTCTAAGAGTTCTTCATCATTCCCTATTTACATAGCTTAATTTGAGCTCTAAATACACTCCCAACTGTTCTAAAATGAACTAGTCGTTTGGGTAACGGACACAAAGCAGTCAACGTTCGATTTGGAGCTTGAAATGGATGTTTCTGATTGAATCTTGAATTTACAGTTTGAGATCAATCATGGCCATTGGATCTAGGCGTCCTTGATCTGGGCCATTGGATCGTGCATTGGTTGTCCTTCATGGATTAAAATAATGTGTCCAGAAATCAACTAAAATAAAAACTTACTACAGTGGTTTGGCATCCCCTTGTAGATCTAGCTCGGTTTTGAATCTCCTGCCCGGCATTTTACTGTTATCATGACAATTTACCTTGATTAATTTAAGCCATCCGATTGTGTCTTCCCTTTCGCCTTCTTTGACAATCGAATGGAAGTTTAGTCCCACATCGTCCAAATCTCTTCGCCATTGCTTTTTGTAACACTTTCAGTTCATTAGTCCCTCGTGCCATTTGGGGTTGGCTCTGATCGTGTGTACCCTTCCGCCTTTTTTGATAGTTGAATGGAAGTTTTGTCCCACATCATCCAAATGTCTTTGCCATTGCTCTCTATAACACTTTCGGTTCATTTGTCTCTGGAGCCCTTGGGGTTGGCTCCCCCTTCTTCGACAAAGATTTCATCACTTGGTCCTGGTTGGCTTGATTTTGAGCTTGCTCTGGTCAGCTTTCTCTGCGGGCTGAGTTCGCAGTTATTTCGTTCAGCAGCTGCGTGCTGATTTCTCACTTGTTCCGTTCAACAGCTCTTCCTGCAGCCTTTAGGCTTTGCTTGCCCCTTTCAGGTCTATCAAAGAATTTTTACTTTATTTTCTTTTTTAAATCCTTAAAGCCGGGACGGACCAGCCGTCGGGTTGTGTCTACCCGCTCAACGCTACAATGAAAATTCCCGAGACTAAAGTTGTTTTATAATAGATTGTGAGAATTTTTGTGCCAAAATTTTGAATATAAGTATACCAAAAAAATTTTATATTATGATAGTATAACAAGTGTCCTAAATGATTATGAAAGAAATTCATGAAAAATTATTCCTAAATAATTTAAAAAAATCAAATATCAATGTCTATACTTTTCATCAACAATGCTTAGCCCAAAAATAAAAATTTAAAAATTATTAAACTTATCAAATATTAATACTACTAGTGGGCCACATCATCTCAAAATTTGAACATATCAACTTCAAGAAAAATAAATAGATATTCAAGTATGAAGATTTTGGTGCATGCCTTCAATTTTCTTAAAGCTTGTCATCACTTCAAGAGTCTTGAAGACCACTATTTTAGACATTCAAAGTTCATGGCTTGACTTAATTGAATATTAACAATTTCACTTAAAGCAAGACCATATGAGATATAAATATTTATGCTTGACTCATCAAACATAAGGGTGTAACAATCTCCTCTTTTTGATGATGGTAAGACATAAATGTTTTAAATACAAAAATATGACAAAGAAAATAGAAATAAATTTTTAAGGAGGAAATCAAGAATTAACATGCTCTCCCTATCTTGATGCTCCCCCTAACTTCTAACTATTCTCCCCCTTTGACACCATCAAAGGGGTGTGCACACTAAGCAATGTCTAAAATTCTTAATTGTTCCCTTAATGTTTTAAATTGCTCAGATGGTAAGGGTTTGGTAAAAAAGTCAACCAATTCAAGCTTAGACGAAACATACTCTTATTTTACTAATCTTTTGGCCACTTGGTCTTTAATAAAGTGATATCTAACATCTATGTTCTTAGTCTTAGAATGATGAACTTGATTCTTGGCTAATGCTAATGTACTAGTGTTATCAATTCTAATAAGTATATGTGTGACTTCTAAACCATAGTATTGAAGTTGTTGTCTTATTTGAAATACTAAGAAAAATAAATTTAGGTCACCTATCATGCTCATTTCAAATTCTTTAGTCATAAGATCTCAAAATTCTCTACATTTCTTTTTTTTTTGTTCTACCAAAAAAAATATCATCAACATAAATCTAAATAATTAGTAAATCATCTCCCAATGATCAAATCCTTTGGATGTGACGTTGTAAATTTCCATCCTCTATGTAACTTATTTTTTTCTACTCAAGATTTTCTAATTTTTCTTCATTCTTATTCAAATCTAAGTTCTTTACTAATTTTATTTCATCTTCTAAATACTTCTTACGAATTAGTTGGATAGACTCATGAAACACAACATATATTGTTTTCTCTACCTTATGAGATTCTAGATTAAAGATTCTATATGCTTTTCTAATAGATGAATACCCAAGATGTGGATTTTTATTTTCTTCTTGGTTTTGACTGCATAGGGTGTAAAATCTAAATTAGAAACATACCATTAAATTAAATCATCAATTTAAGTTTTATAAATTTCTTAAAAATATCCTAGAATGTCTCCAAATATTTTTGAGATATTTTCTTCTAGTCTTCTAAGTTCTACTCTTAGAAACCCAAGAAAGCTTGGGTTGTGCACTAAATGGAGCTTTCATGTTCTTATTCTTAACAATCAATCTAAAATTTTGTTTTTGTGAATATATATTTCTTCTAAAAAAATAATCTTTCATAGTATGTGCAGGTTTGCAACAATAAAAAAAAACAATATTTGATGGCCTAGGCATGCTTATTTATTTAGGTTTTTCAAAATTGAAGACATGTGAAGAACAAAAATTATGTGAAGCATAAGAAGTATGTGAAGTTTTTCTTACTCTAGCATGCTCAAAAAATCATGTTTTTTTCTTTCAAAAGTAAAATATCATGCTTTAAAGAAGTATTCTCAATGATAAGGGAATCATTTTCATCACATATATGTTTATTTTCTATTCTTTTCTTTTCATCTTCCTTTATAATAAAATCAATAATTCAACTTTTTCTTTGTAAGCCATTTTCAATTTTTTATGAGCACTCATTAAAGAAGTTAATGCATTCATAATTTCAATATAATTACATTCTAAAATATCTCTTGTCTAAGTGCTTACCTTATTTTCTTGTTCTTCTAAACTTGAAGATATTGAAGATGCCTCATTTGCCATAAAACAAATCATCCCTTCTCCTCTACATGAGCTTGAAACATCTGAATCTTTGGAAGCACTTCATGTAGCTTGGAAACCTTTCTTTTTCTTCAAGTTCTTCTTCTTCTTCTTCTTCTTCTTCTTCTTTTCCTCTTTCATATGCTTGTCCATGAGTTTTGGACATTCCGATTTAAAATGACCGGTTTGACCACACTCAAAACAAGTTAGTGGCCTCTTCCTCTCCTTGTTGTTCATCTTCTTCCATTTCTTATTAAGAAAATTTTCTGCAAAATTTTTCACTAAACCATTAACACGAAAATTTACCTCATCCTCCAAATCTATGGAAGAGGTAGAAGTGGAATCTGAATCACATTTGGTGGCCTTGAAGGCCATGGGTTCTTCCTTCTTCCTTTCATGCTTTAACTTGCTTCTAGAAGTCTCTTCCATAAGTCTCGTAGTCATCTCTATTTTGGTAGTGAGAAGTTTCCCAAGGAGTTCATCCAATGAAATTTTGTTGACATCATTAGCCACTTTAATAGCCTTTGCAAGGGGATCATATTCCTTTGGAAGGATTCTCAAAATTTTCCTTACTAGGTCACCATTTGAGAATGCCCTTCGGCATTTCTAGATTTATCAAGCCATTTGTTACGTCATTAATTCTTAAAAACTTACTTTTAATACTCTCACCAGGATTCATTCTAAAAAGCTCATAGTCATGGGTGAGGATGTTGATCTTCGCCTCTTTCACTTGTCAGGTGCCCTCATAAGTTACTTCGAGGTTTTATGGCTTGACTTCATTAGTAAAATAATTTTAGGAAGTTCACAAGGCTTAGTCATAATTTCCCATAATTCTAAATCAATAGATTGAATAAAAAATTCTAAAACAGTTTTTCCAATATAAGTAAAATTTTCCTCTAAACAAGGGAGGCCGAATTGAAGAAAAACCTTCACACAAGGTTGAACGCATATCAACCAAAGAGGAAGCCATGAAACAAAAAATCACAAAACCACAAAGAATGTGAGAAATCCTTCACTTAACACAATTGGATCTCCTACGTGATGTTACGTAATTTGAGATTCCTCTCTATTATACCAATTGAAGTTCTTTGTGCTTAAGACAATCTCATAAGGGGTGGGGTGAATTGTGGTAAATAAAATTTTCTTTCGATTTTTGATTTCAATTAAAACTTAAATGTTTAAATCAAGAATAAGAAGGAATAGTACACAAAAGATTTTTAAGGAGGTTCAACTCAAAATCGAGCCTAGATCCACCCCCAACCAGTGTTGGGAAAAGAACACTAAAATCACCAAATTACATGCGAGGGAAGGCGTGCAAGCTGATGCTGGCCGAACCTATAGAATGTATCACATATCCATCTCTGTTTCAAATAGCGCGAGTGCTTCTACACCTGATTCTTTTGCTTGGGGAGGACAAAGGTGGAGGGTGATCACATCGGCATGGTTGGAGCTTTTGATGTAAGGAGCGAAGAATACTCGAGCAAGCATGCAAAGCAGGGGAGGTGACATTATAACTTTTATTTTGCTATTTGTGAGGCATGTGGGAAAGGTGGATGCTTTGGATATTGGTGGATACATGACGGGTGGTGCACTGGACAAAGCCAAAAAGCTACCGTCCTTCATTAAACTATATTTAAGAAATCATCCGCTTTGATGACGACTGGTGAACAAGTGTGAATAATGTGTCCATAAATTCAACATCGGTAAAATCACAAATTCTCCTTCAATTGGTCTACAAAAATTGATCCTTATAGCAATATTGAAGATAAGCACACTCCAAAATAAAAAGTCTTTCAAAGCCTAGTTTTTGTACATTTGTTCATTGAGAAAGTTAAAAGAAAGAAAATATAATTTATTAAAAAAAATAATAAATGGATTTTTTCATAAAGAATAATATAATTCACATAGAAATATTTTATGATGATAAATAAATAATATCAATGACAAAAAAGATCTTATATTTCATGAACGAAAAAATATATTTTTTACACTTTATATTCAAGTTGTTATATTCATTTAAAGTTATCAAAGCATAAATATAAAGAAAAATAGTAACAGTTGTTCAAAATTTATTTTATAATTCTTTTTCATTCAATATACGTAATCTCAATAATTGTTTTATTCTTCTTTTCTTACAATTTTATTTTATTTTGGTACTTTTCTAATAAAAAATTGCTTATAAATTTCATGTTTTTGTGAAAAAAATCAAATTCTTTAGATAAAAATTTTTCTTCTCTATTAGTTCAAATAATTATAATATTAAACAAAAAATTTATTTTTATAAGACCTTCAAATTCCTCATTATTTTAAAATAGCTTTAATTTATATACTACAAAAGATATCCAACTCATATGAATAAGGTCATAACAAAATAATAAATAATATCTATTTTTGTTTTGAAATAAAATATTCATTTATTACAAATATCAACAAGAACTAACTCAAGAAACTACATAACTTTCTAAAACTTAAGAGTGATGATTATTGGTGCTTATCAAAAATATAACTTTCACAAATATAATTAACATTAAAAATAAAAAATATAATTCAACATTTTTTATTTTATAACTTAAATATAACAAAATACAAATAATCATTCTATTAATATCACAACTAAGATTTATTCTTAACCTCTACTACAAATACATTACTTTTAATATGAAATATTTTTATTAAAAATGCCTCATTGACACCATCCATCCTCAAATATACAAAATAATGTTGTTATATTACTTATCTAATACTACATGAACCACAAGCTAAAAATTAAAATACTAAACAAATATCATGAACCAATTTTTTTTATCATTTATCCTTTATTATGATTTAAAAAAGTGTCTTGACATCTATTCTATTAACTTAAGTCTTTATTCATATTCACATAAACATTTCTAGACTTTGAAACTTAAAAAAGTCCACATCATCGTAATACGAGAGGTAGAATATAAAAGTTAAATGAAATTCAAAACATTGTTTCAAGGCAGCCTTGGTTTACACATCCTTTACACCTCTTTAAAGGAAAAATATTAATTAAATCAAAATCTTAATCAATAATTATTGGCCTCATACATTGCATATATATCTTTAACAATTTGGAAACTAATCAGAATGATAAAAGGAAAGCTAAGTAAAGGTATAAGTCCTATCAAAAAATGTGATCCCAGATTGTTGAAATTGATTGGAGCTCCCGAGCTTCACTTCCATGCTTTCCTACCTCTAAACTGCTTACCACCTTGCCTTTGCCACTTTTTTTTGTCTTGGCGAGAACGAGCTGCCCTTGCTATTTTGGTAGCTAGCGACATTGCCTTCAAGTGTTGCTTCTGCCTGTAGCTTAGCCCACCAGTCTGGTTAAACAGTAATAGCAACTTATGTCAAGCCGACCCATATAAAAATAAGCTTTGAAATAACAAAATCACGTAACAAAAAAAAACATGATGCTCTTGCAATTAAAAATGGCAAATGTAACTATGACATACCATTTTTTGTTTCACGACAGTTTCAACCTCGTACTGTTCTCTATCCCCTCTGCCTGCTCGAACGAGAGCTACTCACTCCTGCTTGCTGAGCTTGCTCTTGACGTGCACCTAAAAACAACACATGATTATCATTTGTTAACAAATTTCTTTTAAAAATGCCAAAGCAACTCGGATGGGTCAAACGTCACTGGATGCACACCACTCAAAAATAATATAAACTTGAATACATCCAAGAGGTTCTAATTCTTCTTATTCCTGCAATTTCAATGAGATCACTTCCAAAGGATGGTTGGTGAGAATCATCGAAGAAAGCCTAATCACATACAACTAGAATTTGAACAACAAAAACAATTTAGTTTATAACTGTTATAAGAAATTTTCATCTCCAAAGCAGGTCATGATAAAATTATCTCGTTAAGAAAAATCGTTAAATACAATACCACAAAAAGTAAAATTTTGAATATCCTAATGCAATGTTAATAGCATTCAATATTTTTTCATGTACACAACTCTTTTAGAAATATAACACTGTTGAATAGAAAAAGTAGCGAGCGGATATATGAACACACCATAAAATTGCAAAACAAACTCCTGAGGCTTGTTAATTTCTTTGATAGAAGCCATGTAATACAACCCAGCCTTCTAAAAATCACCCTAATAAGCAATCAAATACAACAAGATTTAAGAAGAACAAAAAGAAACAGAGCATATTGTATACTAGAGTATAGAAAGACTCAACCATTGGGACCAATGATCAAGCATCGAGTGAAGAGTATAACAAGAATGGTTGAAAATATAAACATCACGGATGAGGGACTGTTCATACCTTGCTGTGCTATGATCTTGCCAAATTGTAGTAGGAATGAGCTCTCATCAACCCATTATTAGTTACAAACATTGCTGTCTCGGTTAACTGTTCAACTAAAAAATGCTGACCAATAAAGAAGAAATGATTTGCAAAATGATTTAATGCCATTGAACAATATGGATATATTTCAAAAGCTCTTTGCATCTTTAGCATTTCTTTTTAAATACCATCAACTAAACTAAGATGAGTTAGCCATCAATAAAAACAAAATTTCAGTGAACCAAACCCATCCTATTATGAAAAAAAAATAAACTGCCTACGCTTCCTCCTCGATTGACAAGTACAATCTCACCTTCATTTGTTTGTAATTCCATAATTCCAAGAGCCTCAAGAGCATCAATATTTTCTGGATCTAACTACACAATGGAAACAAATAATAGCGAAATATAAGAACATACAGGGCATGCCATGAAATTTTTACTTTAAATTAAAACTAACTTACCTCAAGCACTCGGTGAAAGGCTTGTCGAGCCTTGTCAAATTGGCCAAGTCTGTATCTACAGTAACCTATACCAACCCTGGCAGCTCCAAGACAACTAGGATAAACTTTTAGTGCTTTCTGGTCAATATCATCATCAATTCGTTAAAAGAGTTGCCTGACTAAAAAAATTCAGATCATGGTAATGCATATCACAATAAACATGGAAGTACTAATACAAATACATTAAGGTATCAAATGCATGTTGCTATATACCAAACATAAATTAGCACTTTCAAGTTTCACTAAAATTAACACCACATTAGTGATTTAATGCTTGAAATGCCACAATGCAACAAACCAAATATTTACTTAAGAGGACATAGGATGACTCATCTTGCCACATTTCAGCAGAAAAATACCAAATAGAAGGGCATAATATAGGCTCCCAAAAAATTGAATATTGGAAGAAGCTGTTTCAGGCATGCATTACCCTACATAACATAGGGGTTTCATGAATTGAACTCAACTTCCAAGTCACCAAAAAACTTAACTTGAACAATGAGTAAAGCATGCCCTAAACATTGTTTAATTTTTGCTATATAATATTGAATTTCAAATCTTCAAGAAGAAAAAATTAATGCACAAAAATATTTTTATCTTATGTTTGGGCATAAGAAGTGCTTAAACAGACCTTATAATAGTTTGAAGATCTCTTTTATGACACTGCTGCTTTCTAATACTAATCTTCATTCTCCCCAGCATCAAACTCGAAACAAGCCTGCAATCAAGAACTTCCAATCAAGGTGGCAATAACAAAATTCAGTGTTTGTAATAATGCTTTTATGTAATTGAAATAGACAATCTAAAAGTTAAACAAAACCATAAAGTTTTAAGTCCATGCATTTTTATCTATTATGCACAAGAGGTTTCCAACATTGAATCTTCCTTCTGTCTATGCATCTTTTTTTCCTAAAAATTATCTAGTTTTATTCCTTGTTCTATTATCCCTCCTTTTGATAATATGATCATGCTTTATGAAGAAACTACAAAATCATAGAAAAATGAGTTAAAGTTGTTTAAAAAAAGCATAGTATCAACTACAAAGTAGTACTCAAGATAAAGGTCAAGTGAAATATAAAATTCTGTAGAATATTCCTAGAAATTCAGACAATAATTAAATAGAATTATTTCAAATAAAACAAAATTCGGAACAACTCGAACAAGATATGCAAAGTGCCAAAACGAATTTGCCAGAAACAAGCACTATGCTTGATCCATCTAAAGCAGGCCAACCAAAAGTAATTGTTTAACTATAGATGTATGTTAATGCTTGGTTAAAGAGAGAAGTTCATGCCTGAAGGTCAAGTAAAAAGCAAAAAATTTGTAACAGGGCAAAATAAAGAGTAGACTAGAAATTCAAATGTCATTATGGCCAAAACTGTAATCTAATTTCTATAAATAATTAAAGCATGTGAATAGGCAAGCATTAAATTCCTATGCTAAGCCTAAGTGTCATTGGGTAGTGCCTCACACTCCTAAGCTAACTTAAACTAGCTTAAGTGTGTTAATTTATTCAATAATCGAGATTAGATTAAGAAAGAGATAAATTATGCAGTATGTTTTCTTAAAAACTTATTAATGTCAACAACCATATCAAATAACAAAACATCTCATTAGCAATAATAAACAATTAAGCAACTAAAAAATGAAGTTTTACTATAAAATAACCAGTTACTTCAAAAATAGTAACTAGCTAACATTAATATATCACGTTATACATAAATATGAGAGTAAATTGCATATAAATCTGAGCTATAATCTAATTCTTAGTAGGTTCCTTCAAGATTTATAATAAAGCATGAAAGTCAACAGGTATTCCAATAATAAATATGTCCAAACTTAGCACATTCAATTAAAACACAAGGTTTGGGTATGATAGACTTGTGGAATATCTTAGTATATTTATAATATTCTTAAAGTACTCTTTGTTCTAGTCAGCATCTGCTTGCCTCCACCTCTCCTATAGTGATGTCTTTTTCTACAATCCCAATCATGTTTTCATCTCTCATCAAAGCTTCCTTGGAGTCCTCCACAAGGCAATCATTTAAATCACTTCCTTTTAAGTCATTCATAATGCCCTTGCTAAAAATAAGATATAACTAAGGTGCCCAACAAATGTTCTCCCTTTATAAATTGCTTATAAGTCTACATTTTGCTCTAATTCTCAACAAGTTCCTTCAAGATTTATGATAATACATGCAGGTTCATAAGTTTGCTAATAATAGGCAAGTCTAATTTTGACAGACTTAATTAAAATAAAAAGTTGATCAAGTTTGGACAGGTTAGGCTAGCGGATTATTATAACATATTTATAAGATCCTTAAAATACCATTTGTCATAGTAGGACTCCACCTCTCCAACAATGATACCATTTTCTTTGATCTCAACCATGTTTCCATCTCCTCATCCAAGCTTCTTAAATTCCTCCATAAGGCATTCAATTGAATCACTTCCATCCAAAAATAAGATGCAACCAAGGTTTTTGATGATTGTTCTCCCTTGATTACATCTCTAAATTGAAGCTTATGATCCTCGTTGAAATTTTTTTAAACTCTCCTTTATTTTTAATTAATTTTAGATGTTATTGAATTATAAAAATACTTTCTATTATTTATTTGGTAATAGTAACAACAACATTTTTCTTTCTCCCTTATTCCTCTTTTTCTGGGTCAACCTCAAGAACCTTTGTGACCCTCACTTGAGAAGGTTTTCAAATGAATCAGCTGCTTGGGAGAAGACCTTAAAAAAGAAAAGGAATCAGGGATAGGAAAATGCTAGAAAGAAGAAGAAAGAAGAGCAGTATAATAGGAAAAGAGAAACAAAAAAAAAATTAGCACCACAAGTTAATTGCAATGCTGAATGAAGCAACGCATCCAAAGCAAGTGAGCTAACAATAAACCAATTTGGGAGAAGTTTTTGGTTATACTTGTGCTGCCAAGAGAGCTCAACTTTGTATTTCTATTTTCTTTCCTAAAGGAAGAGGCTGCCGTGAATTTTTACAAGCCAGCAAGGGCTAGTGTTGTAGCAAGCTGAAGCTTTGTGGGAAAAAGGCATTGTGCCAAACTAGGAATGGGAAACTCTAGCTAAAGTGAGCTTCAGCTCCAGTTAAAAATTAAGAAAAGTTTTACTATTTTGAATAATTATATTGTAGAAACACTATTGTTATACTTCCAACAAACAAGGGAAAGTGAGAGAAGCCACAACTAAGGAATATTTTGTTTAAATTGTTGTTGCAGCTTAAATCCAAAAAAATAAAAGCAAGAATAGTGTGAGAAACTATGATAAAACAACTTAGAGGTGATTTTAACCACTACAAGCACAAAAAAGAATTTGTAAGATCAATATCTAAATGCAATTCCTTTATTATTGATACATACATAAGAATTTTCTGGAAATTGAAATAAAATAGTTTGGGATATTAAAACCATAGATCCTTATGAGTTATGAAAGAATTTCCTTGTAAGAAATGAAAAACAAAAAGAATGGATAGAAAAAAGATAGATTTTTGGAATCCATGTAAATTCAAATAGATGATAATATAGTAGATTTAATTATTTGAGAATTCAAGTATGACATACAAGTCTCATGTTTGCATTCATGTTCTGATACATCAATGCTTTTATGACATTGAGTAATTAAAAAACAACATAATAGAAATACAATAGAAGATAAAAAGACAAATAAATGAAATACTATCTTATAATATGATATAAATTATAACAGGGTTAAATATCCTGAATTAAAAAAAAATGTATATTTTAATTCATGATTCCACTATATATGATGAACTCAACACATGATATGCTAAACATGATTAGCATTAGTTTTATCAAGTTATGAAATGGCATTAGAGATCTCCCTGCTACTACTATCACCTTTTGCAAAGTTGATGTTCTATAATGATGTGATGTGATTGATAGGACTAACCAGTTATGACATGCTTATTAGTAAAGGTGTAAAGATTATGTGATTAGATGTCATATAGATATGAGATAACACATGATAGAAATATATGATAATAGTAATATAAGAAATATGAGTTCAATTATAATAAATTAACAAAAAAGAAAAACAAAGATAAAAAGTAAAATTATAAGAAATGATATACAATATGTATATGAAAATATATAATATATAAATTTGGACTCTTATATTACTAAGCATATTATTTAATACTACTGGCGACTCATTTCTTCTCCGAGAATTATAGAGATGTCATGTTTATACTCATATTTATATCATTATGTCATATCATATTAATTGTTACATATAATATTTACTTATTAAAGAATGTATAACTTAATTTTCTATTTATATTACAAGACATATCACAAATTCACGAAGTGATAACTTCTAAAGACATGTAAGATGATTGTGAATATGATATTATGTATATTATAGTTTTGTACTTGACGTAGTATTATTAACTTTCAGTTAGAATAGGTATACATGTTTATAGTTTTAAATAAATTTTTTGTCACCCTCATCTATTTTGCATTAATATCTTCAATAGTGCTTCTATAATAGACTATTAGTATATGCATATAATAGGTGCAAGTAGAAGTGACAACATCACTATACTATTCTCCATTATCCTTGCCACCCATTACCATAATACATCATCATCGTTTCTCTTTCCACCTCCATGAACTTCAACAACCCTAAAATTAGTAAAGGGTTTAAGGTTTCGCCAATATAAAAAGAAGAAGAGGATTTCAATATTAACTTTGCTTTTTAACATTATTGAGGTGTATGAACCTTCTTTCTTACTTTGGGGGTACTTAAAAAGACCTAAATGACCAATTATAAAACTCAAGAAACTTTAGTTGAGAATAACCCCAAACACCAAAAACCTATATGCATTTTTCCCAAATTTAATTAATTCTAATAATAGTCTAAAAATTAGTAATTATGTGTATACCTCAAAAAAATACTTAAAAAAATATTATTCTATTCAAAATACTTAATTAACAGGTCACAAGCTAGTTGTAATCCCTCAATATGTTGCCTTTAAATTTTATAACATTCCCCTCAATACATGTAACAAGCTCTACATCGATATAAAGGACTCATTTCACCAAAGTACAAACTTCACAAAGTAAAAGTACCTAATCCAAAAGTGCAACAACATTATTTTTGTCTTCACTTAAAACAATATTGAATTGGCATGATGCTTGATGCTTGATGCTTGTGCTAGGGTCACCTTTGGCCACACAAAGCTATCCTGCAAAAATTGCAACCAGTGAAACATAAAGGATTAATTAACTGGAATCTTCATCATGCAATATACCCAATAAAAAACTTTAAAATTTTTTAAAAGTCAAAGAAAATATGTTGATATTGGTTTTGAAGAATAAAATACTTAATTCTAATTTATGTGATCAAGAGAAACATAATAATATTGAAAAGATATTATGTTTTTGAAAGTTGCAAAAAGTTTAAGACAAGACACATCAAGATGAAATAATTTAAAAGCAAAACCATGTCCTCAAAAGGGACGGTTCAACGTTATGACATGGCACCAATCTTCTTAAAAAAATAATTGAAATCATTTTAAATTGTTAAAAAAGTACAATTATGTTTTTCACTAGAGAAGAAAATTATATCACTT
Source organism: Vanilla planifolia (assembly GCA_023846275.1). Classification (NCBI taxonomy): domain Eukaryota; kingdom Viridiplantae; phylum Streptophyta; class Magnoliopsida; order Asparagales; family Orchidaceae; genus Vanilla; species Vanilla planifolia. Next base: position 4,154,763 of record JAIUJO010000015.1, on the reverse strand, counting down.
TGTACTGTTAGGTTCATGATCATAATCAACATATCAGTTATGAAAATAGTCCACCTATCCAAAATAAAATTGTTATTTAAAGCACATGGCAAAGGAAAAGCTTTACCAAAAAAATCAAAAGTTTTATTGCCCTGACCCTAACTCTTTTTTAGCTCTCTTCCTTGGTTAAAACAATCCCATTCTAATATTCAATTATGTCACCCTTTATCAACAATAACTTCTTTATTACCAAGCATGAGCATCACGTAGCATAACTGGTCAAACACTGGCAATATGAATTTTCCTACCAGTCCTAACAAAGCCTTACCAGATAGAACATCAAGCAAACTTTTGCAACTTAAATGCATGGAATTAACTCCAAGATGGTGCCTCAAGTTATGTCCCAACAATTTGTATAATAAATCCAATATACTTGAAGCATATCCAAGTATCATTAAATTTTTCCAACATTACCACCATAATCTTTAAACATCATTACAACTAAATTGCATTTTTATACTCAAATATTTAATTCAAAAGCCTTTCTAAAGCTTTCCAACACATTTCAATAATCTAATTAGTTTAGAAGAGGATTCAAATACATCTCGACAAATGCAAAATTCCATGAAGTACAAACACTCTTAACGAATGTATTGTATCCTTGTCAAACTCTCAAACTTGGCCTTTAAGACCATGTATTAGAAGTGCCATGTTGCATCACTAATCTAAATTTGCAAAAAGCACAATCTCATATCCTCAACAAAATTCTAGGATGTATTGCACATTGTTTAAACAAGTGTCTAACACTCTTCTTAACCCTAAAAAAGGGTGCATGATTGATAAGCATCAAAATAATATGTGTTTCATAGAAAATAAAAATGATGCATGATGATATATGTCATTCAAACATTCTTAAAGAAAAAATAACCATTCACTTTGCTCTAATTTTCATAGGTTAGAATCTTTATGCATAATATTCACACTTATGCATAAATTTTTAATAGCATTTTTGTTGTAATTAAAAGTAAACTATTACTCATATTTGTATGCTAAAGTTAATAATTTTATACTTATAAATAATTGAATGTTTTACATGCAATGCAAGTGATATTTTATAAGTGTGTAAACTTAAATGTGTGTATTCATAGTTCTCTCTCCACATAATGCATAGTTCTAGTCACATATAAATTGCAACCATGTAAAAAAATGGTTTTATTAGTAGGTTACATTAACATTGTTTACTTTGTGTTTCATATAAGTAGAATAGACAACCAAATAGGCGTATTAATATGTTCATATAAAATTTTCTGGTTATTCTAATAAAGATTTTTTAAATTGCACAGTCCTTGTATTTAGTACATGTTACATAGGCAAAAGAATGCTCGAGGTTCCTTACCTCATACATTTTTTTACTACTCATAAAGTCAACATGGTCTTGCTCATTAACAATTATAAGGTTGATCATATTCTAATCCAAACCTATTTTTGCAGTAATAGTTTTGAAAGATTTTACTTTTTTTTCTTTTATCATTACTATAACCATCACCCAGAAAGTATAAACCACCTCTAATATAATAAAACCTAAAGTGCACTACACAATCTTACAGATATTAAAAAAGCTAGATGTTTCACCAGTCGAGTGCATGCATCTATCTTATTGCCTCGTCCAAACAATGAAAATTGTGCTAAATCCAAAACAAACTAGATGAACCATCTTAAGCAGGCCCAACTAGATTATGCTTAAACCAACTAAAAAATTCAAGTATATCTTAAAACTCAATTATAAGGTAAACTCCAAATTCATGTTTTCTCATCTACTATTTTTTCTTCTACATATATATAAATATAAAAAATGTAGACAAAAACATAGCTAATTTGAGCAATTTAACAAATTTTCTTCAATTCTGTACAGAAAAATGTACATTCTGCAAAAGCATTATCGTTGCATAGATGAAAAATCATAAATGAAAGTTAGAATATGTTACATGCTTTTTATAACAACAACAAAATTCAATTCAATGCAACACAATCCCACTACTTTTTAATACTCATCCATTATATATTAAAAAATGTGGTGTTGTATTTTTTTCTACACTGATCATATTTTGTATTTTTAATGAATTTCAAAAGAAAAATGTGTTTTATTTTGTTATGTAGGCCTTAGTCACTAGGTATTATGAAGAGATGCCCATTGTCGTAACCAATACGTGATTAGTTTGTATGGGTGGGAATGTTCAAACCAAATGAGTAGTTACATCACCAATTGTGGGCATGTTCAATTCCAACAAATTCAAAAACAACTTAGGCAAACAAGATTTATCTATTGATGCAAAGTGCACATATAGATGCTTGCCTCCCAACTACATATGCACAAATAAAGCAATGCATGTAAAATTCTATGTGCACAAAGGGAGAAATGCCCATAAAAAATATTCACTCCACAATAGTTATTTCTATACAAGTGTAGACAATGTCTAATGTATGTTTTGGATTATGAGTATAGTCATATGTACAAATAGAGGTTAATTCGTTCACAAATTACATTATGTACATACAAACATGGTCATATGAGAACAAAAATCATTATGTACAATCATGCATAAATGAAAGCAATGCATCCATTGACCAAAAGTATCATACTATAGATCTATTTTTGATTCATTAAGAACAAAATCAAGAAGTGGATCTACAAGCCAATAATAGAGATTCTAGTGAAGACATTTCTTATCTTAAGAAGTTGAGTATTGAATTACTAAATCACCTAGTTCTTCGACCTAAAAGGCCTTCTTACTGATAAATCCTTATGACACTTATCTAAAGTTTGAGATTTTAACCCTTATAAAGTTAGATGTAAAAAAGGTCAAGTGATACATTCAAAAATATTCTTTGTTTCATTAACAATATTATCAAAAATCCTATCTCAAGACATACACAAATGTGTTCATCTATGACATTTAAAATTTTATATCAAGCTAATAGTTATGTTTTGAAAACTCTTAGTAACTAAGAAAACCTTAGATAAGTTTGACATATTATAAAAATAATTATATTATTTTGAAGCCATATTTTTTAGATGAAATCATTTGAGAGCACAAAATACAGAGCACTTCACTAAGTGAAGAAAAAAAGCAATCTTTTAAAACTTTTCCAAACATCCTTAATCATAAATTTAACATGTCACACTCCCTCTTGGTCGACTTTATAAGAGTCCATCCATTACACATGGTCTGATGTAAAATGATGAGCTAATTACCCGTCACTACGATGCCTTACAGCTTTTTGTATTGCTACCACCAAGGAGAAATAATAGTAATAATAATAATCATGATAATAATAATAATGACAAGCTTGGCTAACCCGTTTCTCGCATAAACTCTCTTATAAATAGATAGAGGATGATCTTGAGGAGAGAAAACAAAGTTGTGATTATTTTCAATAAAAAAGACAAGAGAGAGATAGAGAAAGAAATTTTAGAAAGGGAGAGTACCCATGAGAGGACACTTAGGAGCTAAGGGAGCTTCCACAAAGCTAATGCTAATGAGAAGAACATATAATTAAAAAATTTAAGTAAATCCAAAACTAAGTTTTTCATGAAAAAAGAAGATGAGCGAGATGATGATAAGGGAGGAAAGAAAGTGTTTGGAAGAAAAATATCATGACAATATTATTAATAATTTGGGTGAATTAAACTAAGTTGGTTCTTATAATATTGATATGAATAAATTATCCAAAAAATCAAGTCTTAGCTAACTAGTAAAAATTCTAGATATACGTGTCACTTGTGACCCAAAGCCTACATTAGCATATAAAATTAACCAACTACTCAAGTTAACCCAAATGACCAACAAACCCAATTTGACCAATGCTTAATTTGACACCAAGTTGATCAATAAAAGTTGTGTCTCTTGAGATAAGTGACTAATAAAGTTTACTATTAAGTTTAATAAAATTCTTTTTACTCATATTTAATCATATTTGTGATACTTAGTTCCATAATTTTGTTTCATGCACAATTTTTATGGAACATAGCTTATGTTGAAGAATCATGATGTCGTTAGATGATATTATTTGAGTAAATTAAATGCCAATCATAACAAACTCTAAATAAGTATAAAGAGTTGTGGTGGAACTAAGTACATGATGAACAAAAGATATGAATATAACATAAAATAATTTACATAAGATTTCATGAGCACATGATAATGATATGTGATGATGCATTTATGTGTTGGACATATGTTAATGAATATGAGATATTAGATATTTTGTAATCGATTATGTTATGAGAACAAGCTAAACAAAATAAATGAAATATATTAAAGGTATTTGTAACACAGTAACAAGAATGGTTCTAGTATTATACTTCTTAGTTTCATGTATTGACAATTGAAAGATAAAATAAAAGTTTTGATTATAATCAAGTGCAATGGACATCAAAATCAAGCAATGATACCAATTGATTACAGTTATTTTAATAAGATGAATGAGATATTTGTGACAATCAAGTAAAGCAAAACTCTTTAATTAGTGCATTGATATTTGTGTCGATCAGGTCAGACAAAATCTTTTGATTGGGAACTATTAATAATTTGTGACAACAAGATAATGCAAAACCATTTAGTTAAGCACCATGTAATAATATTATTTGTAACAATTGAGTAGGGAAAACCCCTCATAGTATTTATCATTCTAGGCATATCTTAGTTGCATATATTGATTTTTACATGTAAGCATAAAAGACATGATAAAATAAGAGTTTTCATTATATGAAGTGTCTTTTGATGATATCTTACACATTCTTAGTTCTTTGAATGTTACATTAACATGAATCATTAAAGTTATATCAATTAAAAGATTATTTATAATATGTTTAGATAACATGGATTTTTAGCTTGAAGTTATTATTTTTGACATAATAAGTCTATGGTAGACTTGCCACTGATCATTCAATATTTTCTAAAAAGGATAATTTATTATTTTCATATGTATATACTGAGGACACCACTGGTCCCAAAGAGTATGGATGAAAAGTGGCGAGAAAAAGAGTTTTTAAAGAAATTTGAGTGCTTATGTATCTTTCTAATTGTAAACTCATCATTTGATCAACAAAATAAGTTTTGGTCATATATATATATAATTATCTTTGGTAGAAATAAATAATTGATAATAAGAATTAGGTCCTAGTGAATAAAGAAGAGGAAAAAATGTTTAAGAAAGTAAGGCCATCACACCATCATTTACAAGTTAAACATATGATCAATTTGATCCATTCAAGAGAGTGTGATGCACGTGCCTCTAGCTATAAACTTGCCATGAAGATTATGTATCAAGGATTTTTTTGACCAATAATGAAAAAAAATTACTTTATTTACCAAAAGGTACAAAGGGTGTCAAGGTCATGCTCCCCTTTCATACTAATTATTCACAAAGATGGAAGAAATAATTATTTATTGGTTCTTGTTAGACTATGGTATGAATTTCCATTTTTTATTTCCAATTGCTAGAAATGAAAGGAGGTTCTTTTTATGGTGGTTAACAACCTTTAAAAATGGATCAAAGTGAAGCCTCTTATTGGCAAGACTATTAATAAGATTTAAAGTTTTCTTTAGACAAACATTTATAATAGGTTTAATATTTTCATAGCAATTATTACAAATGACACAAAAATTTCCAATCTAAAGAATTTCTAGATTTATGTGAAATGTATGGATGTTTTTTTAAGTATACCTCAACTTCTCATCCTCACATAGATGGAGAAGCCAAAGCAATGAACAAAGACATCTTCAAAATTCTAAAGCCTCGTCTTGATGATAAAAAAGTTCGGTGGGTAGGTGAACTCCTCGAAATATTGTGAGCGTATTGAACTACACATTCTGCAACACGTGAAGTTTTTGTAAGGATTCAAAGCTATAATTACTATTGAGGTCCATAACTTAACAAGTTCAAAAGATTGAACTTGAAACTAGCACATCAAAAGTTGGACCTAATCACGAAAAAGTGTCTCTGAGACCATGTAAAGAAACTAAATATGAAGTAAAGTATGAAAAAATATTACATATTAAGAATTGTCTTTTCAAAGTGAAAGATTTGGTTCTTAGACAATATAAGAGCTCTCAACACTAATAAAGCCTCCATAAGCTTGCTCCAAACTAGAAGGAATTGTACTTGATCAAGGATATTCTAGGACCAAATGTCTATAAACTTCACCGAGAGGAAGATGTTGAGCTCCAACAATCAAAGAGTAAGGATCACTTAAAAAGGCTTTATATATGCTAAAATTTACACACTTTTCTTCTTGTGCTAACTATCAAACGTATTATTTCACTTCCCTAAATTTATCAATAAAATTTCATACTTAGCATCATGATTTTTCATTCTCAAGATTTTGTTAACTTAAACAAAGTCAACTCTCTTTATTTAATTATAATTTTTAGATATCTTATGAACAAATAAAATTGTACTTTAAAAGTACAAATTTATTTGAGGGCTAACTAAAAAAATTTTTATCTTAAAAGAAGTCATCTCTTGAGCTAATTCATCAATAAAAAGTTATTTGATGTGCTCTATCAAATTCCAAATTACTTGGGTTTTTATATCTTTCAGTAGAAAATAAACATAACTATTCTCACTTGACATTGACAAAACAACTATTTATGTTAATTATATCTAGTTTGTAGTTAAATATATTTCATCCTTACAAGTCAATGTTAGTGATGATCATTCAATAATTGATATTCTCTTAAGACATGAAAACCTCATTACAAATCCATTTATTGTTACGTTTCTTAACCTAAACTTATCGAGTAAGGATCATCATTCGAGATAAGTCAAATCTATGTGAGTGTACCTAAAACTTAGGCCTTGAACTTTTTTAGTCAGACGATATATCATCCAAAAGCCTAGTCTTGCATTGATATTAAGCCCAAACTTCAAAAAATCCTCCAGTGGGTCACAATAACTCGAAACTTGAAATGTTTAAGGGGAGATCCATATTTAGATATTATAGAACAAGTTGACAAGTTCTTTTGATGTTTATTTAGATAGTTATATTTCATATGTCAATAACCCATGAGAATAGGCCTAATAAAAGTTATTAGCATTGTCAGTCCTAATCATTTCTTTATATTAAATTGTTTTTAAGTAATGCTCAAGTAATAAAAGTGCAAGTGTCTTTTCATTAGTTGAAATAACCATTTCAACTTGCTTTGGTTCAAATCATTTGAATTAAATTTTGATTGAGTTAGACATCTATGTGAACTTTTTATTACATGGATCTTCATCACAATTCCTTAGTAAGCATGCTTTGAGAAGCATAAATCTTACTTTCTCTTTTTATTTCCTTCATTATTGTTCCATTATGTGAAGGCTACAAATGGCAAAAACAATTCTTCCTTTCCTTCTTAATTTCATCACTAACCCATTGAATGGCGGTTCAGAGTTTTTGCCTTTTCATCTTATCTTATTGCAAAGTGAAAATCTTGTTTATAACTTCGAAGTACCTAAGTAGTTCCCCTTGGATCATACCATTCACTTGGGAAAAAAAGTTTTTTTCATCTTGTTAAGTTTTGACTTGTCATTTACTCTCTCTCCTTTAAACATGAAACTCACTCTTGGAGATTGGATTCTCCTATTTAACTCTTTTACCTTATGCTTAAACTTTTTAACTAAAACACCAAAACTTAGAATCTTTTCAAGTAAGATAGCTCATTTCAATGAATAAGATAGCTCATTACAATGAATCAGATAGCTCATCACCATGACCATGTGTTTGGCAAAAATGAAGCAATAAAAAAGGCAAAATAAGATAACTATTGAGACTTAACGAATTGCAGAGATAAGGAAAATATCAACCTTCAATAACTGTGAAAGCATGCATTGCAAATAGCATTAGCAGTTTGATCGTCAAACCATACTTTTCATCGATGAAGATCACACAGCACAACAAGTGACCTCCTCGCCCTTAGTTCTTCCTCTCGCTTCAAACAAGAAATCATACATCTGTTATTATAATCAACAAAACTAAAAAACTCAGTAAAAATAGACTATATATGACATCACACATTAGTAGTAAGGAGAAAAAAATACATTGAAGATTCCTCTTTTCTGCTTCATTTCTTTGTTTTTTGTTCATGTGCCGAATACAGTGCACAACATAAAAAAATGCAAAGTTTTTCAGGTTTCGATCACCAACGATTTGAAGGTCCATAAATAATTCAAGAGGCACATCCAACTCAACAATATGATTATACAAACAAGAAAAACATAATTAAAAGCATAAACTTTCAAAATAAACAAGAAAAATCAATAACATGCTAGAGAACTTTAATTTCTATATAATCGTTGGAACAAAATAACTCTTGCAATACTAAATATTATTATGAAATAAATTCCATTTTGGTTGTTCAAAGATCATTTGGTATAAGCCCATAAACTTTCATAGGTTTCATTTAGGCATTTGAAGTTGGTAAAATATTTCACATAGGCCATTTCTTTTAGCTTATCATATAGACTTAAAAACCCCACTTATCCATCTCTCCTTCCCAATTCTTTCAGTTGACCTCTAGGCAACTCTATGGTGTATCTCTCCATTTATCCCTGACGCCTCCCAACCATCTATTTCTATGACTTGTCCCTCTCCATTGTCCTCAAGGTAGCCAACCCATGGCAATGTATGTCCAAAATTGTGTTAAATCTAATGCTTAGGACTTCCAAGAAGCAATGTGTTATATTGTCTAAATATACTAACAGATTAATAAAGATGGTTATATCAAAAATGAGTTAATTGAAAAAAGTAAGGATTCCTATAACATCATGCATGGATATGCATAAACAAATAATTTCAAGAAGCTAGAATTAAATCATAAATTTGACAAAGATAATTTACATCATGATTATAAGAAGATAAACATTACTTTTGTTCAACGAACTAGGCACAAAGTCAGAAAAAAAGGTATTACCAATTTTAGGATTCAAACTTCAATACTCAAGTAAGAATTGAAATAGAAATGGGTATAAATTTGTATGTCTATGAAAGATAATATAATGAACGTTTATTATGAGATTAAAGAGCTTTATGAAGAACATAAAATGGTTGTAACAGTTTCTTATTATTACTTCAAGGAACAAAAAACATTTTCTTAATTCTATAAGAGAATTATCATGAACTCATATTAATTATTTATTATAATATTTCCCTCACATGCTCGAAAAGGCATTAGTAAAGGAAAAAAAGAAGCTAGCATTGGACATAGTGAAATTATGAAAAAAATGTATAACAAAGAAATAATGAGTGTATAAGGAGGCTTTATATTTATAAGGTATTAGAAAAGAATAAAAAGAAATTAAAATTGCATATATTAAAAATAATTTCGCACGCCTAAGGTGAGCATATTAAAGATTTCTTAATTACAATCGAATGAAATTATGGCTTTGCTTTAAGTCCTTGAATGTGTTTGTAAACTTAATTTCAAAAATTTTTTCTACCTGTGCACCAAAAGCATAAAAAACATTCTGAAAATTTCTCACAATTCCCATTTTTACACAAAAAGTTAATGCTTCATAAGTACTTTTGCACTTTTTCTTTCATCAAACTTTCTGACAACATAAGCAATGAAAGACAGCTTCAATTTTACACTAATTATTGTTGTAATAATAAAATTCAAGATAAACCATTAAAATGCATTTTGCTAATAATTTCATACCAATTGATAAGACTAAGCAAAGAGATAAAGAAAAACTGAGACTAAATAAGTAGATAAAACAAAACTGAGTCTATGAACAATGACTCTAAAGTTTAAATGGTATCACATTTTTAGTTCTTATAATAAATATATGGAATTAATATTTAGACAATAATTCCAAAAACATATTCATTGTAATAGTTATCATAAACAAAAGAAACAATACAAAATTTACTTTTTTTGAACCTATACTTCGAAATGATAGAGAAATTAACAAAAAGTGTCACTAATATGATCCAAGCATTGAACAAATATGATGAAAATAAAACATACTTTTGAGTGTTATGTAATCAAAATATCACACTCAAGAATAAAGGTAAATTTATAAGATTACGTGGTATCAAATGTCAATGTGTGTGTACAAACACACAAATAGAATAATTACTATAGAGATAAAGCTTTTAAGTCTGAAGAGTAACTTACTATAAAGGAGAAAGTTGGCATTCTACCAATTGAAGACAATTCTAAAGAAAATCAATCTAGATGGTTTGGTTATATTAAGAAGTTCACTTTGTGATTCGATAAGAGAAGTAGATTATTGAAATCTTTCCTATAAAAAAGAAAAAATATAGAACAAAAAAATTGACTATTGACTATTAGAAATGCCTTTAACAACTTTGGATCCTAAAGAAAGACAATTAATGAATAGAAACAATACCATCTTAGCAATGTATCTGACCTCACTTTATGTGTTAAAGGAAATTCTTTTAATTATAATAATGGAATATGAATTTAGTGTTGATAGCCTAAACCTTCTTAATATAAGAATCTAGCAAAAGAAATATATAGCCTCACAAGAAATAGTTAAGATTCTATATTTAAGAAATCATGGGAAAAAAATGCCTATTTTGTTCTTTGTAGAGGGAAATCAAACTTTTACCTTGATCAACAAATAGAAAGGCCTAATAATGTCTAACAGCTTATCAACAATTATAATCTTGTCTTAAAGCTCAATGAAGTGGAAGTTTCTCATTTTCTCCAACACCCAGTTGAAAATATAACTTTAACGAGTACAAACAAAAAATATTTCCACCCATTAAAATGCTAAGTCGAAATATGTTGAATAATTGTGGCCCTCCAAATTGAAGTGTATCGAATACTATAACAAATTCATCCAAAAAAAATAAAATAGAATTACGAACCTTCTTATTGACAAGGAGGATGATGGCTTGTGCTAGATTGCAACGAAGGAAAGCTAGAAGTGTCGGAACTTCGGATTGAAGGAGATGAGAGACTAATGAGGAAATTCAGCGAGGTGTCGGGCACAGTATGGGGTCATGTGCGGTAGGAACATCATTAGTTCACTGAGATCCTTTGAGACCACCAGGTTCGATGACGAACTGAGTGTGGATTGCTGAAGGAAGAGATGTAAGGACAAATTGAAGTGGCCGTAAATAAAAAGAAGCTCCGTCTGGTATCATTCTGGGTCAAGTTTCATCCTGGATTTAAGCAGAGGAAGGCTAAGCCTATCGGCTGCCTTTCTAGATGCAGAGAAGGAATCCGATAATAGGAGGTTCACCACTGTCGCCTATTCTACAGATCAATTAACAAAACCCTAGTTGAAGGGAAGCTCAGAAGAACGAAGCTAAGGAGCTTATGCGGTTTCGGGATGACAAATTTTCAAATACAAAAGATAATTACTATATAAGAATAATTTATTAAACAAAAGAAGGGAGTATTGCATTGAATTCGATTGGCGACACTAGGATTGGTCTACGCGTTAGTACGGGATTAAAAGTTTTTAAAATATTTTAATAAAAAAAAATTTAATAATATATTTAATTAAAGATTTGGGTATTATTACTAAATTTTGATAACAATAATATTTTTTATTATATTATTATTAAGTAATAATCTATCAATAAACACATATTTATCGATAAAATTTATTATAATTTTAAAATGCGTAAATGTGCATCACAATTTTTTTCTTCAGTCTACAATATAGTTATATGATAAATAACAGAGATGTAAAGTTTGAGAATCTTATGATAAAAGTCAAAATCTTGATATTCTTTTGCTTGATATTAGACTCTTAAGATCCAACAGCTTGAGGTTGGACAATTAAAAGTTAGTTGTCATCGCTGGCAATGCGATCGCCTAAGGAGACAATGCACATGATTCATCCATCTCGTACCCATACCTTGTGCATTAATCATAAACTACCATTGCCCTCAAGACAATGTTTATGGCAATTTTGGCACCTAAGGAGGTAAGTGTAAAGTTTAACTATCCTTTTGACAATGTCTTGTGTCTCCACATGCAACACAACCTCCAAGGAAATAAAAGAAGAAAGATAATATTTGGTCATTATTTGTAGATGCACAAACTCAAATAGGAAGTGACACTTAGGGTTTAATTGAAGGCAATAAATTTGCCTACATGAAGAACAAACATTTTTCTAAAGAGAAATAGAATTTTAGTTTATTCTCCTAGTTTTTCTTGTCCTCCTTTGTGATCCTCGACCAAGGAGACCCGAAGTTATTACTTAATGTTTTTTATAATTGCACTAAATAAGGATTTTTACTAAGTTTTTGTTGATTCCCTTGTTCATATCTCACTTGTTGATCAAGGATATTAAACCCAATCTCCATTGTATCATGGAATATAACTTTCACATATAGTTTATATCATTTTATCAAATGTTTCCTTTTGATTTTTTATATTATAATGTAACTCTAAATCTCATGTCATATGACATTTACATCACATTGATTTGGTTACATTACATTTCTTCAATATATCACATTTTTGCTTTAATATATATTTCCTTTACATTAAAATTATAATTTATTATGATTTTTCTTTATTTTCTTTGGTAATATAAATTTTTTCTAAACTAGGCTTGATCAAGAAACAACACACATCTTTGGATTGATCTTCATTAGCTCAACCATGTGAATTATTCATTTTGATATTTTTAAATATTTTTTAAGAATTTTTGTTAACTTTACCAAATGTTTTGATCATATATGATTTGACTATTGAGTATGTTACACTTGACATCCTAACTATCTTGGAGACTTTGTCATACAATTTATATCATTGTTTCAAGTTTTCACTTAGATTTTCATGTATTATAACGATACTCTAAATATCCCTCGTAGGGCGTTCACATCGATTTGTTTTTATTTTATATATATGTATATATACATATAATATTTAAAAAGTTATTTATTTTTGCAATGTAAAATAGTTTTTACTTGATATTTTTGTATTCCAAATAAAAATATTATAATTCTTACCTAATTTGATAATCATGAAAGTTACACTCCTTCTCTTGAGTATATTGGAATGCAACATTCTGGTAAACTTTATCTCTCGTGCTACATTCATATGTTATTGATTTTCTTATATTATATTGCTTTAATTTGTATCATTAAAAGTTTAATAATTATTTAATTAATAATAAAATAATAGCTTATGATTATTTTTGTTCTTTTATTTTGATATTTCTTAATAATAAAATATGAGGTCTGATAAAGATGAAACAAAAGTCATTAAACTCGACTTCATGGGCACCACACAATTAAATTTTTTTTATTATTTTAAATTTTTTATTTTCAATCATTTTGGCATTCTTTACGAGGTATTTATTTTCTACCTAGTGTGACGATTGACAAAGTTACACCAACCACAAAATCAACTTGAAATTAAATGTTCCTATACAATTTATCTCAATTATTTAAATTGTTTGCTTTGATTTTCTTATATTTCTATGAAGCTCTAAATCAACTCTCTTGTAACCTTACATCACTATAGTCTTTTTATATTACTTTATTTTAATTTATCTGACTTTAGCTTTAACATATATTTACATAATATTAAAATAATTATTAATTATTACTTTTATTTAATTACTTTATTAATTTCAAAAAATTATGAACAAGTTCCAATGGAGATGAAACAAAAACCATTATTATCATCTTATAGAGTTCCACTCAATTAAAATTTCATTTCTTATAATTTTTAAAAAAAAATTTCAAAAGTTTTTATATGCTTTGCAAGTCATTTCAATCCAAACCTCATGTGATAATTAATGATACTACATTAGATCTTCTTAGAATCTTGGATCACAATTTTTCTATAATATTTATCATTTTTCGACGAATTTTTTTTTTGATTTGGTTATATTACTTATTAACTTTACATCTCCTCCAATGTAGACTTTTAATCACTTTTATTAGTTGTAATACATTATTTTAATTTAACTCATTTCTATTATAATATATATCTACTTATTATTAAGATGATACTTTATTATTATTTATGCTTATTTGTTTTTGTAATTCATATTTTCTATAAAATGTGTTTTGAACGAGATGAAAAAAAAGTTGGTTTTATTTGTCTCAATGTGCTCTATCTAATTAAATATTTATTTTAATATTTTTATTTATTTATTATTATTATTTTTCTTACTTTATAAGATATTTTTACTCAAACTTGATGCCATCATTGAGGATGTTATACTTGATCTCCTTAGTACCTGGAGGATAACTTTATCATACATGTTTTTTTAAATAATTTAGCTCATTTGATCAAAGATTTTTCTTTAGTTTGGATATATTATTATGAAACTCTAACTCTTCTATGGTGTGACATTTACGTAGTTTTTATTTAGATATTATAAATTCTTTTAGTTTATCTTATTTTAGCTTTATTATATATTTATCAAATATTAAAATACTAATTTATTGTTATTTACACTTATTTAAATTGATATTTTGTAATAAATCCAAACAAGTTCTAATTGAGACATATCAAAACATCATCACCTTTCTAGTTTAATAAGTTTTATAAATGTAAATATTTATTATCCATGGTTTTTATAGGATATTTTGATTCTTACAAGGTTGTTGCACACATCTTCTGCAGTATTTTTGAATGCAACATTTTCGAAATAATTTATATCATTTCATAAAAAATATTTTATTATATTATGGTGAAACTCAAATTCTCTACACATGTAAATTTAATATCACTTAGATTTTGTTATATTTTATTTATTTTTAATTTATTCCATTAGTATTTTGGAATACAAATTTTCTCATATAATTTATCTCATTTCTTGAAATGTTTTACTTTTATTTAGTTATATTTTTATGAAACTCAAATAATCCACTCATGTAAACTTAATATCACTTTGATTTGGTCATGTTTTATTATTGCTATTTATAAGCTTTTTAATGTTAATACATATTTACACTTATTTGTCATTATAATTTACAGTAATTCCAAGCTATATCTAACCAAGATAAAATAAATAAATTGAACTCGTTTACATGCTATCTATTTTATTAAATATACAGTTTTGAATTTTAAAATATTTTATTTTCTAAGATTTTTTTTCGCTTTTTATGATATTTGGATTTGTATCATATTTGGATTTCTTGAAATGTTTCACTTTTATTTGGTTATATTTCTATGAAACTCAAATTCTACACTCATGTAAACTTAACGTCACTTTGATTTGGTCATATTTTATTATTTCTATTTATAAACTTTTTAGCATTAATACATATTTACTCTTATTTGTCTTTACAATTTACAGTAATTCCAAGCTAATTCTGACCAAGACAAAATAAATATTATTGAACTCGTCAACACTAGATCTATTTTATTAAATATACATTTTTAAATTTTAAAATATTTTAGTTTCTTATTTTTGTTTTTCTTTTAAGATATTTGGAGTTGTATAATTGAACACAACTTTTTTCGTAAAATTTATCTTATTTCTACGGATGTTTCACATTGATTTGGCTATGTTGTTATGCAACTCAAAATTTCTTATCATGTGGCATATATATCATTTAGATTTTGTTTTGTTACATAAATTTTATTTATATCATCTTTGCTTTAATATATCTTCATTGAATATTTAAATAATAAAATATTATTATTTGTGATTATTTATATATATAATTTGTAGTATACTAAATAAGGCTTGATTAAAATTAAAAAAACCTTGTTAGTCCCATCTGACTGAGTTCTCTTTAATTAAATTTTTTTATATTTTTAAATATTTTTTCTATGATTTTTGCATGTTTTAAATTATTTTTTGGTTTATACATGACTTGATAATCTAGGATACCATACCTTATCATCTTGGTATCTTAGAATGTAATTTTCCTATACAATTATGTTATTTCTTCAAATTGTTTGTTTTTATTTAATTATATTACTATATAACCTCAAGTCACCTCTCCTATGAGAATTCTATACAATTATAAATGTTCAAACTAAGTAGTTTTTAACAATACAGAAGAACTATGAATCTAATTTAATGTTCCTCAATCAATCTTCAGTTATATATATAATAATAACCACAACACACCCATGCAAACAATCTGGAGCCTCAAAAAAAAGTTTTAAAATATGCAAAAAAGGATAAGGCATGAATGAAAAAGGGAAAATCTAAGTAAACCAAAAAACTGCCATCAAACTATAGGTATCACCATTCAACCAATTAAAGGGAAGCCAACATCATTAACAATAGGGAGAAAACACCATTATGGAAGCAATCATGACCAACAAGTATAAATCTTATTATCTAATAGGTGCCTGCATACTAAAGACATCAAAAAACAACATGGAGAGTGGCAAAAAAGCTAACCACCTCAAATCGTTCATTGCATGCATGAAGATGAGAGAAGAGCATCTCAGCAATGCCCTGTGGAGTTTCGCAAAGTATGAATTACAGCTTGGAACAAGAATTTTCATAAAAAAAAGCAGGACTTCAATTCAAGGTTTATTCACCAGTGCATCTTTAAGATGAATAAGAGGAGGGTAGGAGTATGCTATTTCATTTTTTGATGATTGACATTACTGGCTTTTCATACCGCGAACAACAAGTTGCGATTTTGCCTTTTTCTTTTTCTTGCTCGAAGTAGAGTGCCCTTGTGTTGTGCCTAAATAGGTACAAAGATATCACTATTAGAAAAATATTTAAGAATTCTAGTACCTGACCCAATTCTACAACAATGATCATAAGGAACATGCGTTAATCAATGAAGGTGTTCCATAAGTCAAGTTTTTCCTTAGAATACTATTACCATCACCATCATTTTTTTAATCACATAGACTGTAGGTAAAAGAAAACAAAATCCTACAAAAACTTGAGAGACTATCGAGACCTTTCAGTGGAAATAGCACATCTTTTTAAATTTAATAGCATAAAGTTCAGTTAAAACAAAAAATGTAAACTCATGCTCAAAGTTCAACAGAACAGAGTGAGCAACATGAAAATCTACAGATGGAATTAAGAGCCAAAATTGAGAACATACATATCAAAGTTCTGATGACCAATTTCTTTGAAATATTTTTGGTAAGCTTATATCACCCAACAAAATTATAGAGGCCATTTGTGAATATTTTTTTACTTAAGGTATAACGATGACATTTGAAAATTCTCAAATTTATGCATATCAACTTCTCCACCACCAAGTGACTAGGTTATGCTTTACAATGAATGAGCATTGTCTCAAAAAACTCTCTTCTGAATATACAAGGGAAAAAATATCAGAACAGTATAGCAAATCAGCAAGAAAGAAAACCATTTCCAATATAGCATTCCATTCAAACATGTGAAAAATAGACTGAAGCACTTATAATTACTCAAGCATGTCTTAACCAAAGCACAAACTTTGAGTCAATGTCTAGGCACCAAAAACTGATTGAATATCCTCAAGTCAAATTGAACAATATTAAAAAAATTTACCTAATTAACCTAACTGTAAAGACCTGATTAGAATAACACTTTAGTTTTTAATTATTTAAGATTGGTGGAACATTAATAAAGATCATTTATTAGTCAAACGAAAAAATAACTTGCTGGAATGACCGTCCTTGTAGATGGAAATTGACATAAAACGTAAAAACTAAATACTAGATTGAAACTTCCGCAAACAAAAAGGCTTTTCCTTTATTGAATCAAGACTTGCACAATAGTTTCAATATAAACTATTCAATCCAAAATCCAAGGCCTTATGCAAATATTTTGTTAGCCCCATCATCATCTCAAAGTTAAAGTGCAATATATGTCAATCATTGTTTACTGACCATTAACACCACAACATATCATGGACTCTAAGACCACCTAGATTATCATATGGAATAACTATGACATCACGTCATGATTATTGCATCTTCACCACTCCATACAAGAAAGCAAAAAAAAATAAATTGTAGACACCACCTACATGCCTTATGAAAAATCTTCCCTACTAAGAATAATTTGTGGATTTTTGATATATTCATCATCCTCATCACTTGAGGCTTCACTATCATCATCATCATCATCATTAACAAGCTAATAACCAAGAAGGAAACATAGAGCCGATACCATGACCATGTGTTTGGCAAAAAGAAATAATAAAAAAGGCATAATAAGATAACTAATGGGACTTAACCAATTGCAAAGATAAGGAAAATATCAACATTCAAGAACTGTGAAAGCATGCTTTGCAAATAACATTAGCAGTTCGATCATCAAACCATAATTTTCAAACAAGAAATCATACATCAGTTATTATATTCAACAAAATTATGAAAAATCAGCAAAAATAGAGTATATATGACATCATGCATCTATAGCAATGAGAAAAGAATATTTTGAAGCTTCTTATTTTTTTGCTTCATTTCTATGTTTTTTGTTCATGTACCGAATACTGTGCACAACATAGCAAAATGCAAGTTTTCTGAGGTTTTGATCACCAACGATATGAAGTACCATATATAATTCAAGAGGCACATCCAACTCAACATCTGCTTATACAAATAAGCACAACATAATTAAAAGCATAAACTTCCAAAACAAACAAGAAAAATCAATAAAATGCTAGAGAACTTCAATTTCTGTAAAATCATTGGAACAACATACCTCTTGTAATACTAAATAATTTTATGAAAAAAAATTCCATTTTGGTTAGTTTAAGATCATTTGGTTTAAGCCCATAAACTTTCATATCCTTCATCTAGGCATTTGAAGTTGGTAAAATATTTCACATAGGCCATTTCTCTTAGCTTATAGTATACCCTTAAAAACCCCACTTATCCATCTCTCCTTCCCAATTCTTTCAGTTGACCTTTAAGAAACTCTATGAGGTATCTTTCCATTTATCTCAGACGCCTCCCAACCATCTACTTCTATGGCTTGTACCTCTCCATTGCCCTCAAGTTAGCCAAACCATGGCAATGTATGTCCAAAATTGTATTAAAGCTAATGCTTAGGACTTCCTAAAAGCAATGCGTTATATTGTCTAAATATACTGAAAGATTAACAAAGATGGTTATATCAACAATGAGTTAATTGAAAAGAAGTAAGGATTCCTGCACCACATGGATGGATACGTTTAAAGAAATAATTTCAAGAAACTAGAATTAAATCATAAATTTCACTAAGTTAATTAAACATCACGATTCATAACAAGATAAATGTTACTGTTGTTCAACAAACTAGGCACATTGTCAAAAAACCAAGGTATTACCAATTTTAGGATTCAAGCTTCAACACTCAAGTAAGATTTGAAATAGAAATGGGTTAGTACAATTTTGGATAAGTCTATAAACGATTATATAACAAATGTTTGTGATGGGATTAAAGAGCTTATTGAAGAACATAAAATGATTGTAACAATTTCTTATCATTACTTCAAAAAACAAAAAACGTTTTCTTAATTCTACAAGGGAATCATCATGAACTCAAATTTATTATTACTATGATATTTCCCTCACATCCTCGAAAAAGCATTAGAAAAGGAAAAAAAGAAGCTTGCATTGTACATATTAAATTATGAAAAACATGTATAACAAAGCAATGATGAGTGTATAAGGAGGCTTTATATTGATAAGGCATTAGAAAAGAATAAAAATAAATAAAAATTGCATATATTAAAAATAATTTTGCACGCCTAAGGAGAACATGTTAAAAATTTCTTAATTACAATTGAATTTCATTATGGCTATGCTTTAAGTCCTTGGGTGTGTTCGTAAACTTAATTTCAAAAATTTTTTCTACCTATACACAAAAAGCATAAAAAACATTTTGAAAATTTCTCACAACTCCAAGTTTTGCGCATAAAAAGATAATGCTTCATAAGTACTTCTACACTCCTTCTTTGATAAAACTTTTTAACAACATAACCAATAAAAGACATCTTTAATTTTACATTAATTATTGATGCAATTGTAAAATTTAAGATAAACAATTATTATGCATTTTGCTAATAATTTTATACCAATTGATAAGACTAAGCAAAGAGATAAATCTAAACTGAGACTAAGAAAATATATAAAAAATTGAGTCTATGAACAATGACACTGAAATTTAAATGGTATCGAATTTCTAGTTCTAATAATAAATATAAGGAATTTATATTTAGACAAGTAATTCCAAAAACATATTGATTGTAATAGTTCTCATAAAAAAGGAACAATACAGAATTTACTCATTTTGAGCCTATACTTTAAAATGATAGAAAATTTAACAAAAAAAAATGTCACTAATATGATCCAAGCATCGAACAAATAAGACCAAAATAAAACATACTTTTGAGTGTTGTGTCATCAAAATATCACACTCAAAAATAAATGCAAATTTATAAGATTGAATGTTATAAAATGTCAATGTATAAGTACAAACACACAAATAGAATAATTTCTATAGAGATAAGGCTTTTAAGTTTGAAGAGTAACTTACTATAACAGAGAAAGTTGACATTCTACTAATTGAAGAAAAGCCTAAAGAAAATCAATCTAGATGGTTTGGCTATATTAAGAAGTTTACTTTGTCATTCTATAAGAGAAGTAGATTACTGAATCTTTCCTATAAAAAAAGAAAAAATATAGAACTAAAAAAATGACTATTGACTATTGGAAATTACTTTAACAACTTTGGATCCAGAAGAAAGGCAGTTAATGAAAAGAAACAATAGCATCTTAGAATCAATGTATCTGACCTCACTTGATGTGTTAAAGGATTGTTCTTGTAATTATAATAACAGAATATGAATTCGGTGTTGGTAGCCTAAACCTTTTTAATATAGGAATCTAGCAAAAGAAATTTACAGCCTCCCAAGAAACAGTTAAGATTCTATATTTAAGAAATCATGGGAAAAAAGTGCCTGTTTTATTCTTTGCAGAGGGAAATCAAATTTTTACCTTGACCAACAATTAGAATGGCCTAATCATGTCTAACAACTTATCAACAATTATAATTTTCACTTAAAGCTCAATGAAGTTGAAGTTTCCCATTTTCTCCAACGCCCAGTTCAAAATATAACTTTAATAAGTACAAACAAAAGATATTTCCACCCATTAAAATGCTGAACATAAATATGTTGAATAATGGTGGCCCTCCAAATTGAACTGTACAAAACACTATAACATATTCGACCAAAAACTAAAATAAAATAACAAACCTTCTCATTGACAAGGAGGATGATGGCTTGTGCTAGATGGAATGAGGGGAAGACGGGCAGGTCTGAACTTCAGATTGAAGGAGATGAAAGTCTAATGAGAAAATTCAACGAGGTGTCGGGATAGTATGGGGTCCTATGTGCCAGGAACATAGTAAGGTCACCGAGATCCTTCGAGACCATCGAGTCCGACGACGAACTGAGCGCGGATTGCTGAAGGAAGAGATGTAGGGAAGATTCGAAGTAGCTGTAGACAAGGAGAAGCTCTACCTCGTATCCTTCTGGGTCCATCTTCATCATGGATTGAAGCAGAGGAAGGCTCAGCCTATCGGCTACCTTTCCAGATGTAGAGAAAAAATCCGGTAAGAGGAGGTTCGCCACCGTCACCATTTCTACTAATGAATTAACGAAACGCTATTTGAAGGGAAGCTCAGAAGAACCAAGCTAAGGAGCTTATGTGGTTTTGGGATGGAAAATGTTTAAAAACAAAATATAATTACTATATATTAATAATTTATTAATTAAAAGAAGGGAGTATTGTTTTGAATTTGATTGGCGACACTAGGATTACTCTACTCGTTAGTACGGGATTAAAATGTTTAAAATATTTTAATAAAAATAAATTTTATAATATATTTAATTAAAAGATTGGGTTATTATTAGTAAATTTCGAAAACAATAATATTTTTTTTATATTATTATTAAATTATAATCATCAATAAGCACACCTTTAATGACAATACTTATTACAATTTAAAGATGCATAAATGTGCATCAAAAATCTTTGTTATCAATCTACAATATAATTATATGATAAATAATAGAGATGTAAAGTTTGAGAACCTTTATTTATTCATCCATCTCGTACCCATGTCAT
This sequence comes from Vanilla planifolia, assembly GCA_023846275.1. Lineage (NCBI taxonomy): Eukaryota > Viridiplantae > Streptophyta > Magnoliopsida > Asparagales > Orchidaceae > Vanilla > Vanilla planifolia. The sequence continues at coordinate 4,132,753 of JAIUJO010000015.1, read as the reverse complement.
CAAGCAATGTTGGCACTTAAGGAGGTAAGTGTAAAGTTTAACTATCCTTTTGACAATGTCTTGTGTTGCCACATGCAACACAACCTCCAAGGAAATAAAAGAAGAAAGATAATATTTGGTCATTCTTTGTTGATGCACAAACTCAAATAGGATGTGACACTTAGGGTTTAATTGAAGGCAACAAATTTGCCTGCTTGAAGAACAAACATTTTTCTAAAGAGAAATAGAATTTTAGTTTATTCCCCTAGTTTTTCTCGTCCTCCTTTGTGATCCTCGACTTAGGAGACCCCAAGTAATTACTTCATTTTTTTATAATCGCACTCAATAAGAATCTTTACTAAGTTTTTGTTGATTCCTTTGAATCTAAATTTTACATTAACATCTTTTAACATTATTTGTAAGAAACTAGATAAGTAAGCTAAAATGGAGACTAAGAATCTATGATATTGTTATTTGAAAGAGAATCTCTCAAAACTTTTGGTTAAGAAGCAAGCAAAGATACTTACATTTCTACCTCATTAGTTTGTAATCTTTCCCTTTCATCCACCAACAATCATTTCCATTTATTTTAATATCAAATAAAATATTTTACCAAGTTTATTTCTTCTTATAATTTAAAGGGGGCATATAAGGTAATTTAATAACTCTTGCGAGGGAGACAACACCAAATCCCTCTCTTCTATCGAGAACCCCTTGAGGCTCTTAGTATCACTCTTTGACATAATCACTTTGCTTCCATTTTCACAAATGTTATACCTTATAATCCTTCACAACATCATCTTATTGACACCACAACAATGATTTATGAATCGAAGCCTACCATCTCTCCCCTAGTTAAATTTTTTTTGCCCTAACTTAATCGTAAATGTAACAACCCTCAAATCTCAAACTATATCAAATAGAAAAATTTTATATTTAAGTCAAAAAGATTGTGACAAAGTATTATTAAACTTAATCAAATTAATTTCTTAAAATATATTACTTCTAAATAAAAATATTAAAATATATTATTTTGTATAAAAGTATTAAAATAACAATAAAGTGCTCATAATATATCATAAGTTCAAACTTAGTAAAAAAATATATTATTTTAGTATATCAATAAATAGAATCCTTGGGAGATGAACTCAATGACATTGAGTTTGTAGTTTTTAAATATCTAAAAGATTTCTTATAAATTATTAAAGATACATGTATAAATGTAATTATCAAATGGACATGTAAGATTGTTTTGAAATTTTAAAAATTATGATTTATGTCAAATCTAATTAGTAGTTGATAAATTTATAAATATTAAAGGATAAAATTCATCATGTTAAATTTATAATTTTAGAAATTTTTGCTTAAATTAAAACTAATTAGTGAATAATATATTTATAATTATATAAATATTAGATTTTGATGGGGTATATATGTAATTTCTAGATATCATTATAGAAAAATATTAAATAAGATGATATATTTGTAAATAATATAATATCTAGGTTATAAAGATGTCATATGAAAACCCATGGGAATAAGATTTTCAAATTCTCAACAGTCATGGTATGGGTAGGATAAAAAATGATTTTAAGCGCCCTCATTTCCCAAGCTTAATTCAATAGTGAGCATTGAGGTGTTCAGGTCATCACGATCTTGTTGTCTCGGCTTATAAATTGGTCTCGTAAGCCCAATAGATGCTAAGTTCAAGGGAACTTATGTGCTCCAATGAGCTTTTTCATATAACAAAACTGAGAAGCAAAGTTGTGCCATTAGAGGAGAGTTGCAACGGTTGAATCATCGATGATGTAAGTTATATATTTTTCTGTTATGTTACTATGTTGAATTCATTGAAGAAAGAGGAGATGTGGTATCAAAATATACGATAAGCTTATGATAAAGCTATGAGAAGTTTGTAAAAAATAATAGTATTTGTCAATTTGCTAAATCACACTAATACTAAGAGCACAATTATTGTTCCATAGATGAATCTATCATACAAAATAATATAAACATCATATAGTATGTTCTATTTCAGTTGAAAGAGAATTGATAAGTCTAAATAGGTAGATTAGTACAGTGTTGGTGATCGTAAGGTGCAATTTCAAGTTATATAATTTTAACAGAGTTGAATCGTATAATATGATGCATTTATAAAATAAGTATGAAAAGCTGATGATGTTAGCAAAGAGAAATAAAACAATTTAGTAAAATAGGATTAATCATATGATACAATCATTAAAGAAATCTCCATATCATATAGTGCGATTATATAGATCATAGTACAACATAAAAAATATATTAAAATATAAGGAGTCTAATTAGAACATATAATTCATTATTATTATCATAGAGTATGATAGTTTTATTAGAATAGTAGATTCGAATAAACTAATATATTAAGTAATGAGGAATAAAGCGAATAGTGTAATACAATAATGATATCATATATGTAAGATATAATATAGATTACTTAATTCTAGATAATTATATGATACAATTTAAAAAATTGTTAAAGTATGATATAAGTGACAACTTAATGATAAAAAGAGAATTTAGATGATTTTAATTACCTATAATTAGGATGTATGTTGACCCTTACATAAATATAATATTTTAAAAAATTATAAATAAATTAAAATTCAAAAGGGAAGATAACTACCATATTTAGTAGAAAAATTGGATAACATATTATGTAACATGATAGTATTATTTTAGTAATTTTTTTTTAATAAATAAAATTTTGAAATATAAGTAAATATATAATTTGTGATCTAACATAATATTATTTTATTTGTTTCTTTAAAATTATATTTATTAAGATGGAAAATACTTATAAATTATACTTTAGTATGATATTAATGATTTTTTATATTACTTGGTACATGACTTTATTAATTACATGATTTACATTATTTTGTTCATGTATTTGTTACTTGGCATCACAAAAAAAGTAAATAAAAGCAATATCAAATAAAAACACTTAAAATATAAATAATGCATATTAGTTTTGATAATAATAAATAGGCTGACATATATATATACATATATATATATATATATTTCAATAGTTTTGATTAACATATCATATGATATTATATAGCTTAAAAATAAAAATAAAAATAAGCTTTTTAAAGATATTGTCCTCAATAATATGCCAAGGAGATGTTATGGTATCGATCTTCAAATTAGACATATTCTAGTGTGTATTATGTTATTGATGACACAAAACCTAGTAGATGTTATTATAAAGTATTGATCTTCAGATTAAATATATGTGTAGTGTGTGTGTTATGACGTCAATATTTATAATGGATGATAATAAGCTAACCAAATTTTAACATAAGATATAGCTACCATACTTACCATAGGGCACTAAACCTAAGGAGTTATTGTGGAGTATCAATATTTGGTTTAGACATCTGCTTAATTTTATTTAGATAGATTAAATATGATGAGTAGAGGCTATATATTGATATAATTATTGGATCTAATGAGAATAATAATTTAAAGAATACTGAACTTGATGATTATATAAAATATTAAAAATTAGAAATAATAGAAAAACTAGTATTTATATTTTATGTAGTTTACTTATAGTATGCATGACATTTAGTATGATTTCAAACTTACACAAGTGGTTTATTATCATGGTTATGATATGGATTTTATTCAACATATTTGTTTATTTTAGCTTTCTTTATGTTTAGTTGTCTTATTGGATTTATCTTTTGAAATATATAAATATCATTTGTACTTACACACAGATCATGCATCCATTAAATTGAGATTTGGGGATTTGGCACCAAGAGAGAAGACCATACTCTTAAGATTTCAGAGTGAGAAATACTTAGTATAGATTGGGTAATTGAAAGTAAAATAAAACATCAATTTGAACTTTATATATATTGTTATAAAAGTTATATCTATATTATATTATGATGATAATTTATTTGTACGATTTTATTTTAGTTAATACTAAGGATTTTGTGATATCGTCATATCTCTACATAGAATTTACTTTCCTCACTCAATATTTTATATGCATAAAACACTTTATTTTTTTTTAATTAAGTGATTAGGTTGGTACCTGACATTAAGACAATACCAACTCTACTTTATTAAAGATTCCTCTATCACTTTGATGAGAAATCAAACCTATTGTAGGCATACGAGTATAGTCTATAAATGTTTGTGTGAGACTTCTAATAAGAAGTAGATCTTATCAACTATAATTACCTAACTTTTATTTTTATTTTGTTAACTCAAACCCTTGTATTTTTCTAAAGGAGTTCAAGATTATTAATTATTTACAAGTCATTTCAAGACATATAAATGCAAGTTTTTTCAATTTTTTAAAAGATGTAACTTCCAAATGATTATAGAAGTAGCCTCCATTATCAAATTTCTCTCTTAAGTCATACAAGAGCATATTTTTTATCTTCTTTACTTGATGCATTAAACATAAGTAGTTCTTTGAATCAGTCATTAATCTAAGATAACATTAATTTGAGCCCCTTCAATTCTCTAATTCTTCAATGATGCTTGTAAGGAAGCGAATCAAGAAAATTTTTGCATTACCCAAGTGAGAAACCTTTAAGTTGGATTCTCCATTGTGCTCACTCGAAATCTTTAGAAGAATTTTGTTGCTCATTAATGAGAAAGAATTCTCCTTCGCATTTATTGAGAAGCCAAAAGGAAAAACATATTTGCCTTAAAATTGCGTCATTCAATGGAAAAAATACCAATACTTGATAAGAACTTTCCTCAAAAAGCTTATCCAGGTGACCACCACCCTGAATGCTACTAAGCTCAACACGTTGACACCTCTAAATGCACCACCTAAAGAATTATTGGCACAATAAAGAGAAAAGGCAAATGCCTAAAGTTGAGGTAAGTCTTAATGCACAATCGAGGCAAAATAAAGTTATGTAAATTCCATGAGGAAATGGAAATTGTTGGTAACTTGCTATAATTTGCTTTATTATATTTTTACTTAATATTAGAAGAACACTTCATTATTATTTGTGATTATTTATGTTGATAGTTTGCTATAATTTGAAACAAGTGGATAATGTGGTTGTACTCATCTCCATGAGCTTTATCTATTTAAATATTATTTTTTATAATTTTAAATATTATTTTCTAAGGGTTTGGCATGCTCTTAGAGACATTTTGATTCATACCTAATTTGATGATTTAAGATGTTACACTCATTTATCTTAGTGCCTTGGAATGCAACTTTCATATATAATTTATCTTATTTCTTTTAATTTTTTAATTCGTTTGGATATATTACAATGTAAATCTTTATTACTTTGCTTGTGATTTTTGAATCGCATTAATCTAGTTATATTACATTGACTGAATTTATCTCACTTATGTTTCTATAAATATTTACTTAATTTTTAAATAATAATATTTTTTAAACATTTATATATTAATAATAGTAAAAGTCTATTTCAATAATAAAACATATGCAAAAGATATCATGTTATGCTAATGCTCAAATCATCATGTCATTGCAAAATGTTAGATTAGAGTTTAGTAAAGCAAATCTCTTATAACGTAATAAATTAGTTATCGTATCTAATGGTTTTGAGATATTGCTTTCTTGGACACTCCTTTTTCTTTATCTTCTCTTCTCATTTTTTATACAATTCATATTATATTTTGTCATCATTGCCACTTTTTATGAAAAAGCACTTACAAAAACTATTTCAAATAATCTTGAAACAAGACTATATACTTTAACATTTTTAGCTTCATATTATATGGTGTGATCTCTATATCAAATCATATGATCCATGGCATATATAGGCGAAATTACTGATTATATGGGAAATCTCTATTAGACCTTCTTCTAAACCCATCATATTCATCTAGTCAGCTCATCATACTTGTATGACGTTAACAATCACTTGTCAAAGAAAGGATTAAATAAGGCAATTGTTATTGTGTCTTTCCTAAATCAATTGTATTTGCTTTGTTAATTTCGCACAATAGAACAACGATCAACTAACTGAGCCATTTACACAAAGCCAAAGCCCCATCACTGGTTATGTTTTATAGATTGTATCAAATGATTTGGTTGATTGCTTGGTTGAATCATAACAACTAAAAACTAACAAACTCAACCATAAATCCACAAAAATAACGGAAGATACACTTCCAAAACACCCCAAATAGCAAATATATGATTTATGAAGATGAACTCAATTATGAACTTACCTTAATATGTGATTTTAGTAAAGTGAGGTTAAAAATTTTTTTTCTTCATTTTTCTTTTTTTTCTTTTTCTCTATGGTTTCTTTAAATTCCTAAATGATCTCAAGCCAAATCTCCTTTAACACTCTCCCTAAGCACTTTCTATTCATGCTTCAATTATTCACTACTGAACATTGCCAAAATGCTCGAGACAATAGAGAGCATTCTGTTATTTAATAAGAGTGTTATTTTGTTATTTAACCTAAATTTCTTATCTTTTTATATATATTTTTTAATTATAAATATTTATAAAAATTTTAAATATTTTTTGAAAAATATAAACTGCATACATACAGATTTCTCAAATTGAAACCTTCATAATAATATACTCAGATTTTGTATTCTATCATTACTATCTTGGCATGCTTTTTAGAAAGCTTATTCATCAATAAATTCTCAAGTTTCAAATATGACATAGACAAATTAAATTATTTAAGCTTATTTAGAAGGAATTTTTAAGTCAATAAAATAGATTATTACATATGCACTTTGTTATCAAAAAGAGAGATTGTATAAGCATTGGCCATAACTCCTAATTAGTTGTAGAGAAGAAAAGAAAATGGGCACTTCGTGAAAATTCTTGAACAAAAGTGTTTCAATGGCATTAGGAATATGAAGGAGTTAGAGAATTTCTCATAGAAAATGGACAAATACTTAATCTACTCATGTGCTAGATGCATAGAAAGTGATCATTTTTACCATGTATATCATTGGAGATGCAAAAGTATGATAAAAAATGTAGATGTTTGATGATGCAAATGATGGAATGATGAAAATTTATATATAAGAAAAATTTAAAAGAGAAATAAAAGATAAATTTCTCCCTTACAACATTTTTTGGATGGCTTGTGATGCCTTCAAAAGGTTAAAGCATGGTGGATTCATGAAAGATTATGTAAAGAAATTTAGTTATCTGATTCTAGATATTCAAAATAAATCTAAGAAAGATAAGCTTTTCTACTTCTTGTATTGGCTACAACTATGGAAACAATTGGAGCTTTTTTTTGGTAAAATGTGAAAGACTTATCAAGCATAATCATTATTGTTGATGCACTTGTAGACTAAGAGTCTCTGAAGTTTTAGATGCCCATCAAAATCTAGAGGAAAAGACAAGGAAAAGAAAGGAGAGTAGAAGTGTGATGCCAAGAAGTTTGGGAGGCACGAGAAAAATGAAGGAAATGAAAGCAAAAGTTACCTTCTTTCCAAGGTACAAGTAACTCTAATAATCAACAAGGTTGTTCCTTGTGTAATGAACCTCATCATGCTCAAGATTGTCCTAACCGAGAGAAGCTTAATGCTCTAATGGTTGCAAAAACCAATGAGGAATTTGACCGAGAAGTTGTTGTACTTGTCAATCTTTTGTAAATGCTTGATCCTTTAATTGTTGGTTTAATCAACTATTAAACACAATGAGTAATGATGTGATAGTTACACGCTCTATGTTGATGCACATCTTGATGAAAACAACTGGACAAGAAATTATGGCCATGGTTCACATGGGTGCGAGACATACATTTGTGGAAACTATGCTTGTTTAGACATATAGATTGCAAGTGAGAAAGTTATCTAATTTTCCAAAAATAATGAATGCAAAAGTTCAAGTTGTGGTAGAAATGGCCCATGGTGTACCTTTAACTTTGGAAAGTTAGACATGAAAGATCAACTTGTTGGTGAATCCTTTGGATAGTTTTGATTTGATTCTTGGGATCAACTTTCATAGGAAGTTTAAGATAGCCCCGATGCCACACCTTGATGATATCATGATGATGTAAGAAGGCACTCCTTTTCATTCATTATTGTTATCCTTATAGGAAGAAGATAATTAAAATGAAGAATAAGCTAGAATGTATTTTAACAATGAGATTGGAAAAGGATTGAAATTAAGTGAGGACAAACAATTTGCTACATTGATTGAGATTAAGAAGGATTTAGTCATTATGTACTTGATGTAGTTATAGAAGTGCTCAAAGAATTTGAATATGTCATGCTTCTGATGTTGCTTAAAAAGTTGCTTCCAAAAAGGGAGATTGATCATAAAATCAAGTTGCTACCTGGTGTTTTCCTCTTCCCTATCTCCTATATTATGTGTCACCATTAGAGTTGACAAAATTTCTCAAATTATTGAATAAGTTGTTGGATGCTAGCTTCATTCAATCATCTAAAGCTCTATTTGGTGCCCGAGTGTTATTTCAAAAAAGCATGATGGTTCCTTGTGAATGTGCATAGACTATCATGTGTTGAAGAAAGTGATAATGAAAAACATGTGCCAAGCTCCTTTAGTGCAAGTTTTGTTGGATCGATTATATAAGGTAATAGGATTCACCATGCTAGACCTACGATCAAGATTTCAGCAAGTCAAAGCTGTGGCAAAAGATGAAGCCAAGATTACTTATTTGGCTTAATAAGTATCTTTTGAGCTTTTAATCATGCCTTTTGGCTTAACAAATGTACATGCTATATTGTAAAACTTAATGAACAATATTCTTTATGAGTATCTTGACGAGTTTATTGTGGTATATCTTGACGGTATTATTATCTACAACAATTCTGTTGAAGAACATTTTGTGCAATTGTAAGAAAATTCTGTCTAAATAAAGAGAATTTGAACTTTATGCAAATATGGAGAAGTGTAAATTTGGTAAGGAAGATATCATGTTTCACTATAATTCCATAATAAGTTCATTTGACAAGAAACAATAGTTTTTGGACTAATATGGATAAGCTCTAAAAAAATAAATAATTATTTTTTAATATTTTTTAATATTTAACTCCTTAAAATATTGGAATTTTTTCTTTCTAAGATAATTTACCTTATTTCCTCAAACTTTTCTCATCAAATTTAGTTATATAAATATTTGACGTTAAATCACCTCTCTTATAACCTTGACAAGGTTTCAATTTGGCATGATTATATTGTCTCAATTTATCTTGTTACATCTTTGATGTATATATAGTTAATATTATAGCTATAATTTATTATTTTGTTTCTTATAATTCACTATAATTCCAAACGAGATCAAATCATGAAGAAACAAACTTTTTTGAATCATCATGATGTACTTTATTCTATTACATTGTTATTTTAATAATTTTAAATATTTCTTTTGAAGTTTTGACCTAATTTATTAGACATTTTATTCTCACCTAATTTCAAGTTTGAGTATTTTACTTTTTATCTCTTTAGTAACTTAGAATATAACTATCTTGAAATATTTATCTCATTTTTTCACATTTTTGCTTCAATTTGATAATATTGTATTGCATCAATTTATTTAATTTCTTCTTTAATATATATTTATCAATATTGAAATAATAATTTATTAGTATTAATGCTCATTTATTATGTTAATTTAAAGTAATTCAAATTGATGTATGATCTAAATGCTTCACCTATTCGATCTATTTAGAAAATCATTGTATATTTTAAAATATTTAACTTTTTGTTGTCTTGAATAGCCCTATAAGTCATTTTAATTATTTTGGAGAGTAACTTTCTTGTACCATTTATCCCATTTTTTTTCAAATATTTTCATCAATTTTGTTTGGTTATTATGTTACTGTAAATCTCTTCTCATGTGATTTTTATATAATTTTGATTTGGCTATATACATTGATTCAATTTAACTTTTTTATCTTTATTATATATTTATTTAATATTAGAAGAATATTTCATTTTTATTTGTGATTATTTATGTTGGTAATTTACTATAATTTGAAACAAGGGGATCAAGATGAAACAAATGTGGTTATACTCATCTCCATGACCATTAACAATTTAAATATTAATTTTTATAATTTTAAATATTATTTTCTAAGTGTTTGGCATGCTCTCAGAAAAATTTTGATTCATACCTAATTTGATGATTCAAGATATTATACTCGTTGATCTTAGTGCCCTGGAATACAACCTTCACATATAATTTATCTTATTTCCTTTAATTTTTTAATTGATTTAGATATATTACTTTGTAAATCTTTATTGCTTTGCATGCGATCTGTGCATTGCTTTAATCAAGTCATATTACATCGACTGAATTTAGCTCACTTATGCTTTAATAAATCTTTACTTAATTTTTAAATAATAATCCTTTTGTATACATTTATATATTAATAATAGTAAAGGACTATTTTAATATTAAAACATATGCAAATGATAACATGCTATGCTAATGTTCATATCATGATGTCATTACATAATGATAGATTGGAGTTTAATAAAGCAACTCTCTTATATTATAATTAATTAGTTAAAGTATCTAATGGTTTTGAGATATAGCTTCCATGGAAACTCCTTTTCCTTTTTGTTCTCTTCTCATTTTTTTATACAATTCATATTATATTTTGTCATCACTGCCTCTTTTTATAAAAAAGCAGTTACCAAAACTATTTCAAATAATCTTCAAACAAGATTTTATACTTTAACATTCTTAGCTTCATATCATATGGTATGATCTCTATATCACATCGTATGATCCATGTCATACATAGGCCAAATTATCAATTATATGGGAAATCTCAATTAGACCTTCTTCAAAACCCATCATATTCATCTGATCAGCTCATCATACTTGTACGATGTTAATGATCACTTGTCAAAGAAAAGATTAAATAAGGCAATTTCTGTTATGTTTTTCCTAAATCAATTGTATTTGTCTGGTTAATTTAGTACTCTAGGACAATGATCAACTAACTGAGCCATTTACAAAAAGCCAAAGCTCCATCACTGGTCATGTTTTATAGGTTGGACAAAATGATTTGGTTGATTGTTTGGTTGAATCATAACAACTAAAAAAATAACAAGCTCAACCATAAATCCACCAAAATCACACAAGATCCACTTCCAAAACACTCCAAATAACAAAAATATGATTTATGAAGAGGAACTCAATTAGGAACTTATCTTAAGATGTGATCCCAGTAAAGTGAGGTCAAAATTTTTTTTTCTTCATTTTGCTTTTTTTCTTTTTCTGTATGTTCTTTTTGAATTCCTACAATATCTCAAGCAAAATCTCCTTTAACACTCTCCCTAAGCTCTTTCTCTTCATGCTTCATTTATGCATTACTGAACTTTGCCAAAATGCTCGAGACAACAGAGCGCATCCTATTATTTAATGAGTGATTATTTTATTTTTAAATCTAATTTTCTTGTATTTTTATATTTTTTTAATTTTAAATATTTATACTTATTTTATATAGTTTTTGAAAAATATAAACAATATACATATAGATTTCTCAAATTGAAACCTTCATGATAATATACCCAGATTTTGTATTCTATCATTACTATCTTGGCATGCCTTATAAAAAGCTTATTCATTAATAAATTCTCAAGTTTCAAATATGAAATACACAAACTAAATAATTTAAACTTATTTAGAAGGAATTTTTAAGTTAATAAAAAAGACTATTACATATGCACTTTTTTTTATCAAAAAGAGAGATTGTATAAGCTTTGGTCATAAGTCCTAATTAGTTGTAGAGAAGAAAAGAAAATTAATTAAAGGATCACTATGGGAAAAATTAGAAAAAATTATGTGTAGTATAGTTTTATGAGTTTTACAATTTGTTAAAAAAATTTGGACATCATTTGTATCAAAAGATTTAAGAAAACTAGATTTTTTTTTAAAATTTTGATTAAAATATAGTATTTTCCCATTTCCAAAAATCCAATTTATTCTAAAATTAATTAGTAATGAAATACTCGTGAAATAGCCACTAGTGGCTATGAATATGTTAAGAAAAAGTAAAGAAATGTTGAGTATAGTATAATCTTCTTTTTGTTGAAGTTTAGTGTATTTAAGTGGTAAATGGACAATTTTGTCGATTTAGAAAATCATAGACATAAAATGATTTTGATGGCAAATGGTCCAAATTAAAAACTTCAAAATATGAGATTTTATTGTGAAAGTAAGTTTTAAACATTGCAATAAAGAATTAAAAGTTATTGTTTTCTATTATGTGAGAATTTAAGCAAACTATGTCGACAAACTTCTGTCAAATCCCAAAAATTGGGGCTTTTTTCAAATTGAGTAATTTGGCATGTGGAGCCAACGTGGGAAGGAAGATGACAACATTAAATTTCAAGTTATGTGACTGTGAATTTTTTTGTACATATGCATAGTGTTTGATGAAAATATAAATTAGTAGCCTTTAACATCTATACTAGGTTAAATTATAAATCAATATTTTGGCAACTTTAACAATTGGATGTAGATGTTAAGTTATATACTATATATTGCTCTGGTGTTTAATTTCTTGCATATTTTTTATATGATGTGGCATGTTTGGTATGCAAAAATATTCATTTATATATTGTCCTATAAGATGGGAAAATTTTCATAATAATTACAACAACGTTATTAATAAAAAATTTTAAAACTATAAAGATAATTATAAGAATAAGTTTAAAAACATCATTAGAAAAATGGATGGGATCTCTATGCTGATAATCTATGCATTTTTCATATCAAATGGACTCCAAATGATTTTAAACAAAATTTAATATAAGTTACTTATTCAACTCTTCATTTCTTTTACTATTTTTATTTTTTAATCTTTTTTGATATTTTAAATAATATGTCTTTTTAAAACACTTATTAAAATAAAAATCACATTTTTAAATTTGTAACAATATTTCAAGTATAATCCAAAAAATTTTTAAAAAGTTGAACTGATATTAAAAGTTATGAGTTACATCAACTTAACTTTATATGAAAGGAATCTTCTTAAGAGATCAAAATCCTTGTGATGTATTATTGATGTCTCAAAGTATAATATATAGCACTTAATTTCTTTTTAAATTGAATAAATAGATTTAAAAAATATTATCTGATTTGAGGTATTATAGAATTTTGATAGGTGTTGATTGACATCAGCAATTATAACCTCTTGGATTTCTTCATCTTTGCCTATTTATAGAGCTCAAATTTGAGCTCTAAATCCACTCCCAACTACTCTAAAATGAATTAGCCATTTGGTAATGGACACGTAGCAGCCACCGTTTGATTTGGATCCTAAAATGGACGTATCTAAAACAATTTCGATTTTACCATTTGAGAACAATCCTGGCCGTTGGATTTAGGCGGCCTTGTTCTGGGCCATTGGATCAAGCGTAGGTTTTTCTTACATGTATTAGGATATGCTGTCCAAAAACTATTCGTATTGAAATGCTTGCTGTAATGGTTTCTAATGGTCTTGTAAATCTGCTCAAGTTCGATTCTCTTGCTTGTCATTGTGATGTTTATTTGCATCATTTTACCATGATTAAACTAAGCCGTCAAATTGTGCTTGCCTTTCCACGTTCTTTGAAGATCAGATGGGTACTTAGTCCCATATCGCAGAAAATACATTGCCATTGTGCTCTATAAGGATTCTGGCTCACTTATCTCCCCAGCTGTTTTGGGTTCGCTACCCTCTGCCTCGACCAAGGTTTAATTACTTGGTCCTAGATGACTTGAAGTCGCATTGTTCCATTCAATTTCACTTCGGGAAGATTATGCACTGTTCTGTTCAGCTTTCCCTACAGCCTTAGTCCTTCGCCTTTGGGCTTCGCTCACCCCTTCAGGTCAATCAAACAATTTTTGTTTTATTTTTTTAATCCCTAAAGCCTAGACGGGCCAGCGGTCGGGTCAGGTCGACCTGACCAACGCTACCGTGAAAATTCCCTAAACTAAAGTGGTTTTATAGTGTTTTGTGTGAATTTTTGTGCCAAAATTTTGAATAAGTGTACCAAAATAATTTTATATTATGATAGTGTTACAAGTGTCCTAAATGACTATGAAAAGAAATTAATGAAAAATAATTATTAAATAATTTTAAAAAATCAAATACCATTATCTATACCTTTCATCAATAATGCTTGGCCCAAAAATCAAAATTCAATATTTATTAAACTTATCACATTTTCAAATATTAATACTATTAGTGTGCCAAATAATCTCAAAATTAGGATATATCAAATTCAAGAAAAATAAAGAGAATTCGAGTATAAAAATTTTAGTGCATGTCTTCAATTTCCTTGAAGCTTGTCATGACTCCAAGTGCCTTGAAGACCACTAATTTTGAAATTTAAGCCCATATGAGATGTAAACATTTATGCTTGACTCATGAAACACAAGGGTGAACAGAATAAAGTATAATTTTCATTTTGTTGAAGTTTAGTTTATTTAGGTGGAGTAAATGAACAATTTGGTCGAATTAGAAAATCATAAACATAAAATGATTTTGATGGCAAATTGTCCAAATTAGAACTTCAAAATATGAGATTTTATTATGAAAGTAAGTTTTAAACATTACAATAAAGAATTAAAAAGTATTATTTTCTATTATGTGAGAATTTAAGTAAACTAAGATTAGTTAATATTAGCTATTATCTAATCTTATATGTTATAGAAATCTATTAGATATGAGTCATTAGTAAGTATTATTTTCTATTTTTATTTTTATTCCTAAGTTCTAAAACTCTAAATAAATAAAATCAAAACATATATCATTCTATAGCATTAAAGTAAAATTTATTACTATTGTGTGCTCACATATATTTGCCAAAAGATGTAGCATTAGTCAATTATTTTTGGATTACCCTCATGCAAAACATAGAGGTCACTGTAGACTAAGAAATTGAAGTTTTTTGTACTTAAAGTAAAACCCACACGGGGTGAATTTTAGTAAATAAAGTTTTGAGATTTTTTTTCAATTTTTTATTTAAATTAAAACATAAATCTTTTAAGGAAGAATGAGAAAGAGAAGTAAAATAGTGCACAAAATATTTTAAGGTGATCGGACTCAAAATCAAGCCAACATCCCCCCCAACCGGTGTTGGGAAAATCCACTAAAATTCACCAAATTACAATCGAGATTTTTCATACGGCTCACCTTAAACCTACTTGGAATTTTACCTACGGCTAATCCGAACCTACTTGAGTTTTTTCCGAGCTCAACTCAAACCCGGGGCTTTTGCATAATTGTCGGGATGACCTTACCCCAAAGAAACAAATACAAAAATTGGCAACAAAATATAAACTTAAAACGATTTAAAGAAGCATGAAGCACACTCAAAAAAATAAAAATTTCAAAGAAAAATCAAAAAGAGGTAGGAATAGAAATTGAAAATAGTTGAAGCAAAAACCTATAATTTCAGGTTCCTTCTTACAACTTTAATATTGTTAATTTGGAAGCACCATATGCACTTACAAATGCTCAAAATTGTGGTTTGAAAGCTTTGAGAACTAAGCAATTGTAACCACAAGGAGTTCATCATCCTTCCCTATTTATAGAGCACTATTTAAGCTCTAAATCCACTCGAAATGGCTCTAAAATGAACTAGCTATTTGTGTAATGAAAACAAAGCAATCACCGTTCGATTTGGAGCCTAAAATAGACGTTTCCGATTCCATCCCGATTTTACCATTCGAGATCAATCCTGGCCGTTGGATCTAGGTGTCCTTAATCTAGGCCATTGGATCAAGCGTAAGTTATCCTATATGTATTAGTATAATGTGTCTAGAAATTAATTGAATTAAAATGTTTACCACATTGCTTATGCCTCATGGCGCACGTAGATCTGCTCAAGTTCGATTCTCCTATACTTACTGTATTTTACCTTGATTAATCTCAGCCGTCAGATCGCGCTTGCCCGTGCACCATCACTAACAATTGGATTGGGACTTTAGTCCCACATTTACCAACAAATTTTACCATTGCGCTCTATAAGAAATTCGATTCGTATGACTCTCGAGCCGTTTGGAGTTGGCTCTCCTCTTCCTCGCTCAAGACACTTGGTCCCCGTTGACTTGATCTCGCACTGTTCCGTTCAGCTTTCCCAGTGGATGAATTTCGCCCTGTTTCGTTCAATGTTCTCGACGGCCTCCTTCCATCCCCTTTGGGCTACGCTTGCCATTCTGGGTCAATCTAACCATTTTTATTTTATTATATTTTTTAAAAAAATTCCTAAACGCTTGGATGGGCCAGTGGCCGGGTCAGGTCGACCCGCCCAATGCAACAATGAAAAATCCTGAGACTAACATTGTTTTATAGTGTCTTTTGAGAATTTTTGTACCAAAATTTTTAATATAAGCATGCCAAAATAGTTTTATATTATGATAGTGTTAGAAGTTTCCTAAATGTTTATGAAAAGAAATTCATGAAAAATTATTCATAAATAATTTTAAAAAATCAAATACCAATGTCTATACTTTTTATCAATAATGCTTGACCCAAAAATTTAAATTCAACAATTATTAAATTTATTAAATTTTTAAATATTAATACTACTAGTGTGCCACATCTTCTTAAAATTTGGACATATCAAATTTAAGAAAAATAAAGAGAAATTCAAGTATAAAAATTTTAGTGCATGTCTTCGATTTCCGTGAAGCTTGCCATGACTCTTAGAGCATTGAAGACCACTATTTTAGACATTTAAAGTTCATGGCTTGACTTAATTGAATATTAATAATTTCACTTAAAGCAAGCCCATATGAGATAAATATTTATGTTTGACTCATCAAACACAAGGGTGTAACTGAAATACCAAAGCATCTTTAGTTTTGCTGATTTTTTATTTTGGAATGTCTTCAATAAGATGGGCATTTGTTTAAGATGGGCAAGCTTAAAGTTAGCTTTCTTTTTTTGCATATGAGAATGAACTATAATTAGTCATGTAGATGGAAAATTTTATGAACATGACAACATCATTATTTGTATTTTTTGATTTACCTACAATAAATAAATTTCACTTTATGGCTTCAATACCTTCTGTGTATAAATTTACAACCTAGTTTTATTTTGAGATATTGTTTCATTTGATCATTCGATTCTGACCAAAGAGCGTTTTATTCTCAAAACTTTTTTAGACATTTTAAGGCTAAATTATCACATAAATCTCCAATCTTTATAGTCAATGTGGGATTATTTATTTTTATAACCTTCAAACTAAAATCCTAGAAAAAATTACTCTTTGTTAAGTAATTCAATCTTAGTCATTACCCGTCAGGTACTCCTCACACTCTTGGATCCCTTGTGTCCAAATAAAGTCTTACGCCATTAGGTTACGCATGTTTAAGGAGAACTGCTTCAGTTGAAGAGTTGCTACCTGAGTACAATGATGGGAAGTCGTGGCATTTCATCAATTTATTGGACATCTTGGTTCTTCTTCATAGATTGCTTTTTTCTTTTCTTATTGACCTTTTAGTTCCTTCCAAATCATACATATATTTGTTAACTTCAATGGAGAGAAAAGGGTTTGAATTAATAGCAAAGGGAGACCATTCTCTCACTCCTAGCTCAGCACATTGAAATTTTTGCATGGTCTTGTTTTGATATGTTTTGTGTTACTTGAGTTTTGTTTTACCAACATCTTAATGTTAACTTTGAATGCTTAAGAATATGATAGAAGAAGACACACTTAGCTAAGAAAAACAAGCCCTAGCTAAAGAGAACAAGCATATATTCTTAAGGTTTGATTCATTGTTGTTGTGTAATACCTCAAGTGGTTGGAAAAGTTTTTGCTTGTCAAGAAAACTGACAAATGACACATTTGTGTTGACTCTTTGTTTTATCTTATTTGGCTTGACCAAAATTTTCTTTTTTTGTTAAGAATTGATGATTCAATGTGATTGATTGCAATTTTTAATCATTTAAGCTTTTTTGAATGCCTTCTTTGGATGACAATAGATTAGGATTTTTTAGTTAGAAAATGAAAAACTTCATCTATCATCAATTTTCAATAAGTTGCTGAAAGGCCATGTCATTTGTTTTAAAAATTGAAAGGGCAACATATCAATACATGGTTAATATAGTTTTTAGCCATTAATGAGGAATTAATCTTGATGCATATGTTGAGGAGTTTTTAGTCAAAAGCAATCATTCTTCTCCTACGTTGAGGATCTTAAAGAGAAATTTCAAGAATTTTGAAAATTTGGGTTGCATGTCAATCCACTCGAGTGCAATTTTGGCATCTTATCAAGCACGTTTAAAGAAAGGAAGTGAAGCTAACCCTGATGGCATTTGAGACTTTTTGAAAATGCGTTCACCAAAGACATTTTGAGACCTATATAAGTTAGATGGTCATATTGCTACATTGTGTAAAATCATATCTTGCTATAAAGTTGAGGATTAACTATTTTGAAGACATTCAGAGGCAAAATCAGATTGTAGCTTAAAAAAAAAAAGGTGAATGCGAAGGAATTAAGAAGCTCGTCTGTTATGTCTTTCATGTTCTTAAAAATTTGGAATAATGTTATCCAACCTCTCAAGCTGTTTGAAATTATTAAATCCATTTATTTTGTGGATTATTGAAGCAATTCTTTTGGTTATAACCTAGCCATGAATTTTTTTAAAAAGAATTGTGCTGGCAAACAATGCAAAAGAATGTTGCGCAATATGTTGAGATTGTAAAAATTGTCATTTTAATAAACATTTGCCTCAATGACTAATAGGATAAATGAAAGCCATTAATGTGTTATGGCATTTCCTAGTTTATGAAAAAAGTTTCCTTGGGCAAACATTGGTATTTTGTTGTGATAGTTGATTGCTTCACAAAATAGATTGAAGTAAAATCCTTGGTTAAAAGAGCACAACTAAATGAACTTTAGAATGCTTGTGTAATGTAGTGCAAGCTCTTAAAAGAACATAGCAAATTAGATTTTAATCCGTATACATTTTTTATGAAGTTCTAAAGTTCTTTGAGGTGCTTCTTGGACACATGATTATCATAGTAGTAAAACATTTTCTGTCTTCACTTTAGAGTATTCTTATCTACTCCATAATAAGTGATCTATGAGTCTACTTATCTTATAATAATTTATAGAATATACTAAATAGATAAATTAGATTACATAATAAATATTTAAGTGTTTATTATTATCAAAATAACATACTATTTTTATTGTCATGGAATTCAATACTACCTTGTCATGTTAATGGGTTTTTCGATGACTTAATTGTCCATAAATATATTCTTGGCATTTAGCATATGGAGTTGAGAGGAGGAAGGAGAGAGAGAGAAAGGAGAATGTTTAATTTGCTATATTTAATTTTCTCTCTTATGGTCTTTTTTTCTTTTTTTATCTCTTTATTATTTCTAAGTTCAAATCGTGAACTTGGAAGAGCTTCCTTTTTGAGTACCCCACTGCACCTACTAATTCTTCAACTCAAATTCTCTTTTATTTCTTAAAATCTATAGTTAGCCTCAATGCTTTACATTAAGGATGCTAGCATAGATGGTCAAGAAAGTGATTTCTAAAATTGTTTGAGTTTAAGTGCTTAAATCAAATGAAGCTTTATGAGAAGGTATTTTGTATTTCTAAAGCCATATAAAATTTTTTAATTTTAAAGAAGCTACTATAACTTTTGATAAAATGCATTAGATATTATCCGATGCTCTGGCAATATTAGAAAATTCATATACTTGATCAAATTTTATTGCCGACTTATTTCGTGTTATAGATCAAAATAAAAACTGTTATTCTGTTGATTGGGTTTTTTTTTGCATGTTTCTTGATTTATGAACTTAATTATACTTTTGTTGTTTGTATTTATTATTTTCTTAAGCATTTTGGGGTGGGTTGGCCTTCGCTTGGAAGGAAATGAAGTATGATTGGCAGAAATAGCTTGTTGAGCTTGTTCAGTATATTGGTTTATTTTATACTGTTAAATGCTGAAATGGTAAAAAATGGATTAACCAAAGTAGCTAAGCCAAGAAGTAGTGATTTAGTAGTATTTAGTTTTTATCTAACAAACATTTTAATTTAGAAAAAATGAATCTGGAAGTTTAACCTATTGTTTGGATAAATTTTTCTATTATTTTTTTTTGAGGTGTTTGTATTTTCTTCATTCACTTTTTTGCAATAATTTGTTCATACTTATTCCTGTAGCAGACATAAATGTGGACATAAAAAACATTAAATGACCAAGCTCACATCACTAGTTTAGAACGATTGAATCGGATGATCCAACCAGTTGTTGAGCTAGTTGACTGCTCAGTTTGGTCTTCAACATTAATTCTCTATCTTGGAGAAAATGCATATAACAAGCTTCAGCTCTCATTCATTATTCTTAACTCCTTGTTTTACTATCTCTTCTTTAAAAATGTTTGTATCTTTGCTTATGGACAAACTAGATTTTCTAGTAAAACATATACCATGATGGGCAAGTCTGAAGCCCCTAAGTAGAAAGGATTAATACCACGTTCCTTGGAGCAGATCTTTGAGACTAGCCAATCGCTACAATATACCATCAAGCACGATTCAGCTGGTAATACACATGTGCCAGACCTTACTGTTGTCGATGTGTGTAGCATAAAGGAAATTTCCTTTCTGCTTGATTAAGCTTCAAGGAGCAGGTAATTGAAATGAGCATAGACATAGTAAATTGCAGCATGCTTTCAATATTCTTGGGTAGCAAGCTTTGTTTTGCTTGCATGCATGCATTCATCTTTTGTTTTTTGGTTTTTGGTGGCTAACTAAATACGGCATGTGTATGCTTTCATTTCATGTTCCATATTATCGAGTACCAAGCTATGTTTTGCTTGCATGCTTTTAAACGTACGATTCGAAATAAGCATTTTTTACTTCTGGATCATTCTTCTCTTTCCCAAACTGACTAGCCACAAGACTATCATCGCAAGAGATTCGAACTAATGATTCAGGTTTTACTTTGTTCATAAGGTCAGTTGGAAAGACTCAGATGAATGAACAATCATCAAGGAGCCATTTTGATTTCACCTTAAGAATATCTGGGGTGAATGTTGTGAGTGGTGGCTATTCCTTATTCCTTTGAGCCATTAAGCTTGTTACCTAAGACATTTGTTGACCTAACTCTTTCATTGCAGGCCACGGAACAATAGGTTCAAGGTGTTTTGAACCTGATAGATCTTGTCGGAAGCGAGCGTCTTGCTAAAAGTGGCTTGACCAGAGATTGTCTAAAGGAAAACCAGGCAAGAATTGCTTCTCATTTATGCTGAAAATTCTTGTTTTAGATGCACATGCAGAAATTCGTTTTGTCCTTGAAACAGGTAATTAACAAAAGCTTGTCTTCACTGAGCGATGTTAGATTTGCAATTGCCAAGGAGGATCATGTTCCTTACAAAAACTCAAAATTGACATTCCTTCTACAGGTACACGGCCATTGGATTTCTTGAATATTTAGTATATTGCAGTGTATATAATTTCATTACATTAGTTTTAAAAACGTTCTAAAAAAACCGTTTGTTTACTAAAAAAATAAATTTTCAGCTTTTACCATCTTCATTCTCATCATACTCTATTATCACTTGCTGTTTAAAGCCTTGTCTGGGGGTGATTCAAAAACGTTGATGTTTGTTAGCATCTCCTCAGAGGTTTCATCGGCCAGTGAATCGATATGTTTGCTTCGATTTGCTCCTTGTGTCAATGCCTGTGAATTGGGGTTCCTCGCCATCAAACCCAGATGCGACCACTAGATTCCCATTGAAGCAATGGTTGAGTGATTAAAGTACATTTGTCCACGAGGGTTTCCAAAATAGCAACTAAAGCAATTCATTTTTTGCTGCCCCAAGCCATTAAAACAATGTTGTTGAGTGATTAAAGTACATTTGTCCACGAGGGTTTCTAAAAAAGCAACTGAGTGCATTTTTCGTTGCCCCAAGCTATTAAAAAATTTTTTTTGAGTGAGTAAAGTACATGTGTCCACAAGGGTTTCCAAAAAAGCAAATGAAGCAATGCATTTTTTTGTTGGGCCAAGCTAGTGAAATAATTTGGTTCAGTGATTAATGTACATTTGTCCATGAGGGTTTCTAAAACAACAACTGAAGCAATACATTTTTTGTTTGCCCAAGAAATTAAAGCAATTTGGGTGAGTGATTAAAGTACATTTGTCCTTGAGGGTTTCTAAAACAACAACTGAAGCAATGCATTTTTTGTTGCACCAAGCCATTAAAACAATTTGGTGTTGGCAGAATGTATTTTGCAGATGATGGATTTGATCATTACTTCCTCTTCCATTGCCATATTATTCATGTCAGATGAAATAATTTGTTTGACATCTGATTGATCTACTGCTTTGTGATCTTTGTGTATGGTATTGGGTGATGAACTATATTCCTATTCATCACCCATTGTTCTGAAAACTAAGCATTCATCTTCTTTTACTAAATAGTTGTTGAGGTTGCGTATAGTATTATATTTTATGCCTTTGATATTTTTCTCTACCATTGGCAAAGAGAAACCATTGTCAATCTAAGTTGTGCCCATATAAATTTTATGTTATTATAAAATATGACCTAGTGAGATTGTTTTAATTTTTAAAGTGCTTCTATTAATTAGATGGTAGAATTGTTATTAAATAGAGTCCTTTATGCCCTAAAATTGCAAGAATTGGCATTTTTTTGCTTGTATTGCCAATACATTTTACTATATGTTGCTCAAATTTCAGTATTATCCCTAGTATCAAACAAAAAAATTAAGGTTTCAACTCAAATCGGGAACAAAATTCCGTGTTATAATCTGATTATGAACAATCTTAGCTTCGGTATATGCACGTGTATGAGGATGCATACATTGGCATATGCTTACTAGTATTTTTTAGAACATACTTTACAGTGATACATTCTACAATATATTTTTTTTTATTTACAGTACTTGTATGGATCAAAATATTAGGTATCAATTTACCATAGTGCAAGAACTTAATTTTAAAAGAAAAGGACAACATGAGTCATGTTATTCTCACAAAACGTGCTCTTAGTTTGACAGTTTTTATTCATAAAGAACCTTCCAATTTTCTTAATTGAGAAAGTGGCCAAATTGGAAAACTGTTGTCATGATTTAACTCAGTTTGCTATAAACTTTGATGCCTTAAAAAAAATATATGTTCCTAAACATGGATTACAACCTCTAGTGACAAGAAAGCATTACATTGACTTCAAATTTGCCATAATTAAAAAATATAGGAGAGTTAAAATATACTTTTGAATAACAAGTTTTGGACCAATGGGTATATTTATGATGGCATGCATTGGCTAAGTTACAAAAAAAGGAATTTTTAGGAATATAAAGAGAATGTATAATGGCATACAGAAGTATCATTAAATAGAGATGAAATGATCAACTATGCTAACAAATTAATTCAACTTATTTTTTGGACCAATGATTCCAATAAAACCAAGAGAATTGCTAAAATAACCTAAAATCATTTAACTTGATCTTAGAAAACTAAGAAATTAAGTAACAAAACACAAAATATATGCCAAATAAGTATAGCATTTACCTACATTGCCTAAAGCCAGTGATTCTAATACACCTATTTTGATGTGACCAATTAAGTGAGAAATATTATAAGAGTATGCTTTCACCTTTTTCTCATAATAAGTTTAGAAACTAATGATTTATCCTTGGTATTCAAAAGAAACGAGGAGAATGTTTGCCCCATTTTTATTTTTTAAGAGAATTTGAGGAATTTGCCCCTATTTGAACTTGAACCTCCAATTCATATGAAACTCATTAGCACATAAATTACATGCCTGGAAATTTTCATTCAAAACACATTCTAGATATAGATATGGAATGGAAAGGGGAAAGGGCATATTTGATTCAAATTCATACTAAGAGGAGCTCATTTTTCACATCAAAAGCATAACGTTCACTCGTTTGTGACTGTATGTAGCACAACTATATTCATAAATTGTTGTGTTTGATATTTTAGAAGAAATTTCTCTTTGAAAAATATTGATCTTGAAATGAATTATATACTAACAATTGTATTGAGATGTACATTACAAAAAAGGTAATATCTTTTGGAATATCATTCAGTGGATGGGCATTTTAGTATTTAATAAAGAACATACTTCAAAGCTTAAATTAAAATAATTTAGAGATCAAAATATATAGGGATGTCACAAGAGATGTCAAAGTGTCAAATGAAAAATGTAGAAAACAAAAGCGATAATAAATTAAACATATAAGTCTATTAGTAATATATTGGATAATTTCTTAAGCTAAACAAACCTTAAATTATTGATCCATTTATTCATTAGATGAAGAAGGTAGTGCTTCAAATATTTTTGAATGTGAAGGCTGAGATGGATATAGAGGGGTTGATCCATTCATCCTTTAGATGAAGAAGATAGTGTTTCAAAAAGTTTGGAATGTGAAGACTGAGATGCATATAGTGGGGCAGACTTTGCTAGTGATGGACTTGGTTATGGATGCAATTTTTATGGACTACTAATGGTGAAATAATTGTAAAAATTTGAGGATAACAAATGGATGATTGAATGGAAAAAATCCTAAAACTTTGTAGCATGGACAAATGCTTGATTCACATCATTTGAGAGATGTTAGCTCAATACTGTTTGGTCCTTAGTGAATATTAAACAATTTAATGAAAAATAATTTTGAAGAGTGCTGCTAAGTGTTGTTGAAATGTGGTGTTTAATGATTTGTTGTTTAGAAATACTTATTTTGAATTTGCCCAAAACATCTTTGCTTATTCGTTTAAAAAATAGAAAAGTTTGACTTTGTGAGAATAAAAGATCTTTTTGAACTATTAAAACAATAAAATGAAAAACGATAGTGATATCCCCCCTAATTTATAAATAAATATAATTAGTTAAGTTATTTAACATGACCTAAAACAAGTATTTTTGTGATTAAAAGTACAAAATTTAAGCAATCAAACCAACCCTCGATCTTACACTATCATGTGGAGTATTAATGTTTATAAACTCATTAGTTATGGATGGATAATACATGAAAACATGATTCCATAATACCTAGAAAAAATTGTTTATGACTTTATGCATATAATTAAAATAAATATAACAATATTGTAATATTCATGTAATGATTGATTATCCTCAACTTTATCAAATTATTATATGAATATATTTACATAAATATTTGTTTATATTTTTTTGAAAAATTAAATCATCACGATTTGATTCAAATTCTACAAACTGTACAGATAAATATCTTCCATTTTTATGGTTGTAAAAACAATAACAATAATTTTTTTCACTATTTTTAGAAACCAAGCTTCATTCTATCATATCTATTATAACGTGTGTTATTTAAGTAGGTTTGTCCTGAACAATAAATCCTTATTCGAAAGAATAGTAGAAAATATAAGATTAAGGCACAACATGCAAAAGTATTTTGCATGAACTTATAATTGATTTTTAAGAAGAATTAATCAAAATTTCAAGATAATCATCACAAGAAAGCATAAGATAGTACAATGTAACAAAATTCTCAAATACTAATTTGCTTCAATCAAACCAAGAATTCCTTTACAACTTCCCTAACATGAACATAAATAAGCAATGCAACTAAATGTTATGAAATGAAACTTGATAAGAATACAAATACATAAGAGAAGCCAAATAGGCACCAAACATAAAACGATGGGACGAAAAAAGTCAAGTAAACAGATACCTTTTCACGGTGTACTGGTTGACCATGGCGACGAATGTGTAAGGGAGGCCACCTTATTTGCAGTGGAGGGATGGGCCTCACTTGCCTATTTTGTAGTTCAGTAACTCCCTCTATTTTTTGATACTTAATCTCAAAAAATAAACTATATATTATGCAGATGGCAAATGAAGGATTTGTATTACTACTTGAGAAAAAAGACATGAAAAAACTATATATGAGAAGACTCACAGCACGCTTACAGAAGACGGTGAATTCCAAAAGAACTTGAGAAGGCATTAACATAAAGTCTAATTAGTTTATTGTAACTATTAAACATTTTTCAAAACAGAGAAAATTTTCTTATATTTTTTGTTTGATTGGGTGAATTTACAAATCCATGTGCACTTTAGGTTCCACAAAACTTTTGTTTCTTGCAAAAAAAATTGTGAAAACCAAATCAAGGAATAACTACACCCAACAAAGAAAACATAAATTCAACTTGAAATGTCATCATTTATAATTCCATGATTTAAATATTCATAAAATTTTAAATTGTATCCAACAAAATGAAACGTAAATACAGGAATAATGATATAAACATTGAGATATGGAAAGAAAACTATGTTTGCTATGACCATGGGCAACTCCCCCAAACCCTTAAAAGGCTAGCACTATCATGGGAAGACATCCTATTCAAACAGTTGGCCACTCTAATAAGAGCATCAAGAATTCTTTAAGCCAAGCTAGCTCAAAAAAACCCTATTAAAAAAAAAGGGAAAAAAGGGTCAACCTACATTTTCACCCCACTTTTCTATTTTAGATTATCATCAGTGCTCACATGCATGCTGATAAAACCATTCACATCAGCAAATTCCCTAAAAGTTGTAGCTGGACAGACAAGAATATTAAACAGTGCCTCATGGACTAGTCTCACACTGACATTACTTTTAGTGCACAAGTTAAATTGTTACAAATATAATAAAATAATATGACCCCAATAAGATAGCAATGCTTCCATTTTGCAACTCAAAGCTTGAATTGAAGTACAATTTTACCGCTGATTACCAAAAAGATGGCCAAAATGGCAAATGGATAGAACTTTATATTTAGTCAAAATGAAACAAAAACACGGTTAATAACATATTCTTTTATATTTCAATTTTCATCGAAGGAGGAGATATAAAAAATAGGTTGTTGAACATCAGATGAACAAAATAAGCTACTGCTTATCTAATGGCTCCCAAAAGTTTTGCCAACTTTTCAATAGGAATTCAAAAAGAAAAATATCAATAACTACAACAGCTATGAAACCTGATCAACATTCCAACTTGCTTATGAGAATGCCTAAAATAAGCATCAAATTATAAGTGACCATCATTATCATCTCTGAGAGAGCTTCCACATTAACCCATGAACAGATCTTGTTCAAGGTCATCATCATCATTAAATGAATAAAAAAAATAGGTATAGGAGTATAAGCATTTAAAATATGTTATATTTGCAAACAAAGCATGTATGAAGCAACATTAAATAACGACATTTTATTACCCAATCCTGCACTAAATTAAATCATAATACAAGCTAAAAAACATGGTGGTGGTATTAGTTCCAAGAACACTGTGCTTTTGAAGAATAGGATTTATGCCCGCAAAGTATTCATTTTAAACCTTACAAATTGTAAGGCTATAAATGACTTGATCCAAGCAAGTATAACGGGGCTCAAGTTCAATTATGTTAGGTCTACTGGAGCTCAATTCGACTATAATGGATGTTATTAATGCTTGTCTCATTTAAATCATAAATGCTTAAGTTCACAAACCAAAAACAAGCAACTTGATCAACAAATATATGAATGAGCTGTAAAAAAGGCAACATACAATCAACTAAACTAGTTGGCACGTGTTAAATATTTGAGACTTAAAACAAGCATGTGAGCATAAAATGTTTATGAATGCTCATTGATACATTAAGAAAACATATATATATATATATATATATATATATATATATATATATATATACTACATTCATGAATATTAATTGATACTTTAAACAAGTATGCCTTTTCTGAACCACTAGATCATACTGAAAAGAATGTATTAAAAGGACAAATAAGGTACATAAACAATCTAAGTTATTAATGTTCAGGAAAAAGTTGTGCATGAAAAAAATGAAATCAATAATAATAAAAATAACTTATGCATTTTGTTAAAAATATATACAATAAAATGTATTGAAGATAAACAAAGACAAGCGTAAGCTAAACACGTAGAAATAATACCACTACAAAAAAAAACATGCACAAGATGTTAGAATTATACAATCCGCATGGCATTCGTTAGCTTCTAGAAAAGAATAGTTAATGACTATGACTCAAGATAACTAAAGATAAATACTAAGGTAAAACACAAAAAACAAGAAAGCCTAGTAATCATAAAATGTATATTAAATAATTAAGCTTTTATAAATACATTGTGTCTAATAATGGAGCAATTTAATAAAAGCTAAACAATCCAACTTCAAGATTTCATTCAACACCATCTTGATTAATAAGAAAATTAAATTAGCTACCTTTTATAATAAGACCATCAAATATATCATTCACAAATCAAATAGAGATCTTGGATCACTCAATTGAACTAGCCATAATACTGTGCTACTAATTGAGAGTGTCTACTATAGTTGAAACCAAGCACATTTTTAATTTCAAGATCTGATGAAATGGCATGAGACAAATCATCATAGAACTAAAAAATTAGACCTTAAGTTATTCACTATTAAAAGTAAGGGAGCAATTTGAAACCTCATGGAACTTCTTGTTATGAAAAGTGCAAGGCATTCCTTTCCTAAATGATATTTTGACAATGAAGTAGATTTAACGAAAAACCATGTAGTGTAAATATCAACATGGAACCTGGCCCACTCTGCTCAAATTAATCAACATGAAACTAAACTAGCCCTTTTTTCCTGATCCAGACAAACAAATTACGATAAGCAAAAACAAAACTCTACATATAAAAATATTCACATTCTCGGCTCACAAGAATTACAAGACAATGTGAAGCATCGGATAGATAACAAAACATTAGTACAAAAATACCAGTATCAACTTGAATGTAGGAAGGAAAGAGTAATAACCACTTATAATCATCATGGACAGTAAGCTATTTAAACTCCTATAAGAACGATTGGCCTGAAAACAAGGAAGGCGAGAGAGAGAGGCAAAAACCTTCGGCCTTGGAACACCTGGAGAGCAGAAGAAAAGTGGTGAGGGTCGAAGGAGACACAATTCGTGGAGCTTGAAATGGCTATAAATAGTGGCATTCAGTACATGGAGATTAAGATCGATTGTGGCATCGGTGGAGGCAGACAAAATCCTAACTATAGGGCCGTCGAAGCGAGAAAAGGAGAAGGGAAAGGAAGACCTTCTGTCTGATGAAAACCTTATAACTCCATAAACAAAGCTTCAAAGATTGTAGCAACAAAAAAAATCATTTCTAAAAATCAAAACAAAAACAAAAGAAAAAAAAAATAAATTATGTGGTAAACAAAACCAATCGATACGTTTCATAATAATCAGTTAAAGTTTTATATAATTGTTTGTAACAATTTAAACTTATTGAGTTTTATATAATAATAAATCATCTATTATATCATAATTAAAAATTATTGAAATAATTTTTAGACTATGTGTGATACTCAAAATAAAACTTTAATCCCCTTAAAAATAAAAATAACAATTTATTATTAAGAGAATAAAAAATGATATAAAAAATATTTAATATCAAGTTTTAAGTATTATTCAAAAAAAATTATATTTATATATATACATATCGTGAATAACATATAAAAATACAAATATCATCAAAATAAAGAAAAATATACAATCAAATCGTCATTATTTATTACAAATTTTAACGATGAACAATAAAAACTATGGGTAATTAAGAAACTATGATTTAGTATGATTCAACAAAAATTTTAATAAGAGATTGATGGAGGGGTCTTTATCGTTCAAATAGTAATTAGATATTTAAATTGAGACAAAGTGATTTTTTTTAATTTATGATAAATGAAATATTAAAAATATAATTTTTATTTTTTATCTATATTTATTTATAATGAAATAAATAGATTTATAATGAAATTATCTTAATGTATGTATTTTCTTATTATTATGCATGATTATAATATTTGATTAAATATTTTATTTTGTTTATAAATTTAGCCAATCATAAAACTATTTAAAGTGATCTGTTGATTAATAGTTAATTATAGGAATAAGTTTTTTAGTATATCAAAAAACTAAGATCTTCTATAAAAAAATTTTTGTCCATATTTCAAAATATAAATTTTAATTCAAAAGATGAAAAATTATAAAAATTTCTTTAATATATATATATACTTATAAAATAATTATAATATTAACCATTCTATTAATCTATTTTTAATACCATATTTATCAAGACTATTTGGAGCACTAATTTCAAACTTATTTTTTTTAATGAAATTGCTTTTCAAAATATTATCAAATATTTGTTTAGCTAAGTTGAAATACATACTTTTAATTTTTAAAAGTAGAAAAAATGTGAAAAAATAAAAGATTGTTTTATCATTATAAAATAACATTAAAAAGTTTAATTCACTTTTTATTAAGAGGAAAAATATTTTCTAATCTTTTTTTCAATAACATTAATAACAAATTTATAAAACCCATCAACTTCTTAATAATACTTTTAATAATATTATTAAATTTATTTTAATTCATTATTAAAATTTTAACATAAAATTATTATAAAAAATATAATTAAAGTACATAATATTTTCAATTGCCTCTACAGCCAGAGAACGATGCAATGGACTGAGCATCAAATTCCAAGACACTCCTCACTTCAGTTTTCCGGCGACCTTCTCCTCAATCCCTCCCTGAATGCCTTCATTTTTCTCTACTCCCTTAACACTTTCGCATCCCTAAGCCTTCTAGATCAGAACTCATCTGCCACTTTATCTTCGTCTTCCTTTAGCCTTTGTGTCGACGTTGCTCAATTTTACAGCTCTCCATCGGTGCTTCTTTGCATCTGAATGGCAACCATGAAGATTACATTCTTCTCCGACGGAGTATTTTTCCATCAGTGTACACTATGCAGGCTCTAGGTGGGGGCGGAGTCCTGAGGCCAAAGGCGATCGTTGATTGGCTTCAGAACGAAATGGGATACCCTGGTCAGCTTCCTTCCGTTGACCAGATCTGCAAGATCTACCAGGGAAACATGGTCCCCATGTTGGGCTTTCTCCTTCAAAGAGTGCGGTCGGAGAGAACCACGGCAATGGTTCGTCGAAATATTTTTATTCATGGAGTGGCGGCAGCTGCTTAAGGGGTGAAAGATATGAGGTGGGAGAAGGAAAAGGGAAGCTTGGATTTCGAGGATGGATTATCTCAAGAGGCGAAGGAAGTAGCGGTCAGGGAGATGGGCCTTGCGGTGGAGAAGGAGGTTAGGTGGAGGAATGTCGTTAGGTGGCAAAGGAAGGAGTTGAGGTCCCGGATGGCAGAGGTTGAAAGAGAGGAGTCGGAGCGGAAGCGAATGGTCGACGAGAGGGCCAATGCTAGGCGAGATGTCTACTTTTTTTATTTGATTTTTCGATTAGGGGATTCTTGTAGCAGGTGGATTATACAGAACTAAATGTTGCAATTTGGAATTGGAGAAGAGGTTTTTTATTGCTTTGTGAGTTCATGAATAAATTATTGTTCATGTTACTGTTCACTAAATGCATATTTTCTTAAGTAGTGTGATATTGCTAATGTGTTTTCCATTGGAATGACGGCGTAATTGCTAATTACCTTTAGGTTTGTGCTCAATTAACGAATAACTATTTCCTCTCTTTTGGTTAACATATAAGGTACAAACAGGTGATGTTAGAAGCTTATGATCAGCAATGTGATGAGGCAACTAAGATATTTGTAGAGTACAAAAAATAGCTTCATCAATATTTAAGCCAAGCAAGAGACATTAGGAGGTTGATTACAGATAGTGCTGCTGATTCTGTCGGTGAGATCCATTCACACAGTGAGAAAGAAGCAGTCTACACAATGGTCAAGGGTAGCAAATCATCAGATGATGTCATTTTAATTGAGAAATCACGAGATAGAATCATTAGATCGGCATGCGAGTCTCTTGCAAGGCATATGATTGAAAGAAACCCAAGTACCTTCCCGACGTATTATGGGATTGGAATGAACTCTAGTATTCAAGTAGATGCTCCCAAGTTTCTCGATGACTTGGAAGGTGACGTACCTGAAGATGTTATGGTTGTGATAATTGAGTCTCTTAGAAATCCTTCACAATTACTTCAGTCAGTCACTGCATACACATTGCGCCACAACAAATTGATCTGTAGGGAGACTGAAAATATTGACATCCGAGCTGATGCAGAGCTTTTGAGGTAATTCTTTTTATCTTCAAATCATTGTTTTATTTTTTCTTTCTCTATAGGCTGAATTTATAAAAGATTTTCTTTAGCTTTGATAAATCTTTGTTTGTTTCTCTTGTTTTGGAAATCCTATGAGGCAGTTAGCATACATTTATAGCTTCAAAAATACATTGGAGCATAATGGTTGTAGATAGGAAAATATTACAAAGTTCAACGTCAATGTCGCACTACCAATTGTTTCCTTATGGAAATCGTGTATGTACTATTATGACCATTGTCTGATACTGTTTAAGAGCTACTTTTTCTTTGCTCTCATATTGATATTACACTTTAATTTCATTTTTTATTGTATAACTTATGCAAAGGCCATATTGATGTCATTTCAATCATCTAAGGGTGCTCTCATTAAAATGTACTAGTGAAACATTAACCAAAAGTTTAACTTTATTTCATTTTTTTTGTTTAATCTTTGTCTATTTCCATCTATAAACTCATTCAATGTATACTTATTTTGTAATGTTTTTTTAAAATTTTAGTCTATGTTAACTCCTTGAGTAGCTTGTTAGCACTTGGTTATTTGAGTTTGATGATGTCAACTTAATTAAGAATTAGTTGATAAGATAGGAATACAAAATTAATAAAGCATGAACTAAGGAAAAAAAGAGAGGTTAGAAAATGCTCTAGAAAGGATAGTAGATAGGTTGAATATAATAATCATTTTTTTATTATTAAAGAAAGTTTAGGATTATGATCAGATTTGTATTCTTGCAAGCATTGTAAAAAAACTAATGTCAAGGTCGAAGTAATGTGTAGAGCAAATGTCTTGTTAGTGCCAAATCGATGTTAGACTGGTATTATGAAGAGTTTTGATAATGATGTTTTTTCCCTTTAATTAAATTCTATTTCTTATAGTTTTTTATTAAGAATTAGATTTGTGATGAATAATTTATTTTATTGGCTATTGTAGGAAGTTGGATAATTTATTCATTTCAATTGCATGGTTAATCATTCCCTAAGATAAAATTAAAAAATAGAATATAAAAAATGGTTAACGAATGATTATGATATTTTTGGTTGTGTTTGGTGAAGTTATATCGATAAATTTTAAGAAGATAATTAATTATTACTATATCACTAGCATAATAACATTTTAGGATAATTATTATTTATCCATTTTTTGGTTAAAAGGTTCATTTTTTGTGAATTATTAGTTTTATCTTTTTACCACAAAATATTTTATTCAAAAATCAATTATGAGCAACTTATTTAAAATTAAGATTTAGAATCTTCGATAGCATTTGTGAATGACTTTATTCTTTGGAAATACCCACTTTATTGGTCTATCATATTAAATGGATTATCAACTGTTCCATTCAGGTACAAATATGAGAATGATATAGTAACAGATATTGCAACTCGGGATGCAAGTTCACCTTTACTATATCAGGTTTATGGTAGTCCAAGGAGTGGTACAGATCTATCCTTACAAGGAACCTGCAATCAACTACTTGAAAGACAAGTATGCCTTCTCCTTATATGTAGAATAATATAGAGTATGCTATTGTAGTTGCCTATTATTTCTCATATTAGAGATTACTTATACTTATTGTTTGATATCCTGTATTTGGCTATATTTCTTAAAATTTTATTTGTCATTATCTATCAGAGGAGACCTCATAGTCATCCTCACATTCATTTGTTTTTTTTACTTATTTGCTACTATTTTTTTAACTTAGGTATTTTGTTACACCATTTTTTGTGATTAATGTTTGATGTGCACCTTTTGATTTTTTTTCATTCATAAGGTCATCCCTTTTCATATGGCATATTCATACATACAATAAAATTTTAATTTAGATTATTACGATAGAGTGCTTAACAATGTAATTTGGGTTTTTTTTATTATTTATTCTTATGGGTTCTACCACTAGCTATTTTCAAGGGATCTCACCAGTTATATTTAAAATAGGAGCCTTTTTTGTGATTTTTTTCAATATTGTCACCGCAAGCATCTTTATGTTGCTATTGTAGAGACATTGGTAATCTTAGCCTAATGAAGAAAGAATAATAAATATTTAAGCAAGTAACTTAATAATCCATTAAAAAATTACTTGACCATAAGTCAAAGGAAGTCTTTTTTTAAATTACTACAATAACTCAGGAAAAACATATTTGATGGTTGAATTATGAAAATCAACTATCCTAACAAATATGGTACTTGCGAAGAAAATGGGACTTTTGCCCTTGAGTGATTTTCATAATGATCCATTGCAAAACAGTTTGGATAGTTTGGTAAGCAAAATATAGTCTAGTGAAAAAATGCCTAAATTTTGGGAATGGATGATGAACAAGGGTAAGGGATACATTTACTGAATTCTATAACTATAAGAGTTGTACCTTCTAATTTGAAATATTACCAAGTGATATAATTAATTGTCCACTTTCTTAATAAAGCATGTTTGCAAAGCACTAATTCCATTTACAACCTGTCCCAAATTACATTAGAAGACATTAAAATTGCTTGGCAAGTCATCAAAGCTACTCCAAAAAACAAGTAACTTACCAAATAAACAAAATTAAGCATATGTTGGACAATGCTTTGGCTTGTGAAGTCATTTGAGGGGAAAACATTGCATATCTCCATCCTACCATAAGGATATTTTCTTTGCCCTTCTTTTCTACCAAAGGGAAATCTTACAAAGCAATGAGGGAAGCTTGGCATAATGAGCAAATAGTAATCGAATCAAGTGCTGCATGGAGAAGAATTTTATTAGGGATGTGCTACTTGAGTTGTGATTGTGTTTCTTCCAGCTAATAGTATAGTTTCCTCTATTTAGTAGATACATGTATAATATTTATTTTGACAGGAAGAACACAAATGTAAGCTTAGAATTTGTCTTCTGCAATTTTTCTTTTTTGATTTCTTTGGTTCTTTTGAACAAGAAACTTGGACAACTAGAGATTGTTGTATTAGTCGTAGTGGTATTTCACTAATTTCACAGGAATTTAAGTTTTTGGCTCTTAACCAAGCTCTTTCTATTAATCTCTCATATGTTTTCATTAAAATATTATATAGAAAAAAGATAATATGTTAATATTACATGATCATATAATACAGAAAATATATGGGTACCTCAACATCAAATTATTGAGTATAACATAATCTTTAAGGGTTGTTAAACTTTTTTTACTTGATCTTTGTTCGTAGTTAGTAAGGTAATCTTAATTAAATCTATATTGGTTTTTTCGTTATAAAAGATTAAATGAGTTAAGGTGGTTTGTAGTGTCATTGTATGTATTATGTATGTATGTAGGAATGTAAGTATGTGTGTGTGTATATATATAGTTAAATTATCAATTTGTATATTTTATGTAACTCAACTTAATATGCACTAATTGACTAAATTTAATCATCCGAACTTGTTATTAATATTTGTATTGATAATATTTTATTAATCACTTAGGTTAGTGAACTTATTGACTTTTTTGCAAGCTTATTTGTAATAAACGTAAAAGTTTTTTTTATCCATTTCAATTAGTAGACAATTTTGTCATTAACCCTTGTTAAGTGATAACTAATAATTAATATTTGTTATTAACTGAAGTAACCTAGCTAATGTAAACATGTTTCTATCAGATGATAGTAAATGCTATGTTTATTTTTTTCCTATATAATTGTTAATTTTTTTAATCACTTGTAATGGTTATCTACATGAGAAATGGATTGAAATTATATAGATCAATATGTAGTTTAAAACAAATGGTTAGGATTGGCTCAACTTGGTTCATATACTTGCATTAAAATGACAGTTTGTAGTTTGGGACGGCTAAAGGCCTCTACAAAATAGGGATTCTTATTTCATTAACATGGAAATATATATTTGATTAACAAATTTCTCATATGGGCAATTTATTTTTAAATGTCTATTTTGTGGTTTTAGCCTAAGATTTAGATCTTCAATGTGGAAAATTGTAACAAATATGATGGCTAGGCATGTTGTTATCCTTTGGCAAAAGTTTCATTGTCGAAATCTTAAACTACAAGCTATGTTTGTGTGAAGTTGTGATTTAACAACGTGCTTCAAGTTGACATTGCCTTTAATAGTCTGCTTTGAAAATTGGCCATGCATTAAAGAAACTGGAAAAATGAGTAGTAAATTTTTAGTTAAGGAGCTCATTGTCCAGAACATTTTCATGGTCTCATTTTCCTTGGACATTTACACTGTGTAGTATGGAGCTTTTCCCGGTATTTCCTTTCCCAAGTTTTCATGAGATTGATGTGAACGTTTATGGTACTGCTCATTGACGAGTTTGTTTGGCTTATTTAAAAGCCATATGCATGTCGGCTACTCTCGATAACCTTCTACACTTTTAGTTATGGTTATGAAGATATCCATATAACACCAAGGAAATTGTTTCAAATGGAAACACTTATGGAAATGCTTCATCTCATTGGAATCATCTTTTTGTAGTTTTATTGTGTTTCTTTTTAGAACTCATAATGATGTA
The DNA here is from genome assembly GCA_023846275.1 of Vanilla planifolia. Lineage (NCBI taxonomy): Eukaryota > Viridiplantae > Streptophyta > Magnoliopsida > Asparagales > Orchidaceae > Vanilla > Vanilla planifolia. Next base: position 4,096,184 of record JAIUJO010000015.1, on the reverse strand, counting down.
TATCATGCATTCCTTTATTGAGTTACCTCCTTGAGTTCATCTTTTGCTTCCTATGTACACTGCTTGAATTCATCTTTTACTAATTTGTAATGTATTTCTTTGTGTTAACAATTTTAAGTATCTTGCATACTATATCATCTTTTGATTGCATCTTTTGTTGTTTGTGTGTTTTGTTTTTTTGAATGATATACCTGAGTCAATCTTTTGCTATTTAGTATACTATTTATCAGATCCAAAAGTGTTTATGTACTGAAATTGTTAAGTATTTAACTATCAAATCACTTTTTTCTATGACCAGATAAGTAACACTTTATAGTGTACTTGAACTTGTACTATTAGGGGCAAACATTGCATAAAAGCTCCAAGATACTTGGGTTTCAAGGAGTGTAGGATGTAGGTGATCCACCATGTGTGATCTCACTTTAGGCATTTGGTTATTGTGGTAGTAGGAATATGGTATTGTTTAGCTATAAGCTATAACAACACAAATATGATGTCCAATTCAGGCCTAATGCCACATGAGAAGTGAGCACTCCTAGAGTGGCTAAGTCTTTTTTTCATAATATTATAATCTTATATATTTTTTGGTTGTAAAAGTTAAAACTAAACTATTATATTTGTATTGAGGTGATCTTTTATGAATCCTTAAAACTTGAAGTTTTTTAGTGAGTTTTCTTAGGGGAAAAATTTTTGAGCATCATATATTCCATGAATGAACACGAAATATGTATTTTATCTTTGGGTTTTCTTTTTGAATTTGAGAATTGTACATATTGAAAAAAGATTTTTTTGATCTAAACGAAAGATGGAAATGACAATCTAAATAGAAGTAGAATTATTACTTTCTCTCAAAAGCAAAAAAAATTAGAATAAAGAAGGATTGTCTTTTGCATTTCAGTATCAAAAATCATCTTAGGTGACAAAAATTATATGTTCTAGATATTTCTAAATAAGAAAAAGTATCATTGATCATGGGTCCTACTTGTATAAGCATTTGTTGAAACATTTTTTTTAAAATTCTCAATAACTCATTATATTGTGTAGAATTGGGATATATTAGAATTAAATAGAAACTTTTTTTTACTGTATTATTTTTTTAGGTGTCAAATATATCATATTTAATTTTTAAGAATCATTATTCTTTTATGAATTTCTAGTGAAACTTTACCCTAACACAAAACTTTTGTTATTTCCACATTGATAAATTGTTAAATATTGATAATGCTACTTAATTTGATTGCAAACAATTTGGATCTACTTTTGTTCTCAAGGGAGGCTTTAAGTGGAATAAAAGACATATTAAGGGGATGTTGTAGGTCTTGAGAACACTCAAGGAAGATAAGAGAGGTACCTTAAGATATTATTCTTAAGAAGCGTTGGTTGGCCTTGAGGCCCATGTTAATGGGCTTGACGTGGATGAATATTTTAAGAGAGAGCTTGAGTAAGATGTATTCTTCGAGAAAGCTTACATGAGGTAGTTTTGAAAATCAATGGGCATACGCAAGGTAGATTATGGTCTTTAGGGACATAGTCGAGGTGCCAGTTGGAGTTCTCGAGGGTTAGGCCTTGAGTATAAGGAATGTGTAATGAAACTTTCTACAATTGTTGAGAAGGAAGTATAGATCTCGAGCTGATGGGAACAAACGCTCAAGGAGTGCCCTCAAGAGCAATCAAGGGAAGTACACATGGGAATCAAATCACATCAAACACTTTTTTGTGATTTTTGGATTCATTTCAATTGGATTTTGGTCAAGTAATGAACTAGAATGTTTTAGAGAATCTTGTTGGCTTTCTAAGTCTATTTTCAATAATCTAATTTCCATATTTGTGGAAGAAGTTACTCCAAATTTATTATGGTTGCGCAAGGACATTTTGTTAAGTGCAAATTTAGAATTTGAATGCATCAAATTAGTATTTGATTTTTAATGGCCATGATTTTTGTTTTATTTTTTTCTTAGTTAGTTTTTATTTGATTTTTTTATATATCTCTTAATTCTTGTTGTTAAGAGCTTTTAGACTATTAAAATGACTTGTGGTGGAGTTATTGGTATTTGTGCAAGTGGCTTGGTACTTTAGAATGTCATGTGATTTCATGATTGAGGGTACCATGAATAATTACTCTAGGTGAGAGGTGTTTTCTTTGAAATTGTCGCCAATTTTTGAGAATTTACTTCATAAGTAGACTAGTTTAGGTTTTCTTTAATTGAAAAAAGTTGGAGTTTCTCTATGTAACTAATTTGTATTGCATTTTATTTCTTTCTATATGTTTTTGTTGTGGCAATGTAATCATTCTGTCTATAAGATGGATCATATTTTTCCATTAGAATATTAGATCTTACCTAGTGTAGATCTTGGTAAATGGATGGTCTACTTGAGATGTGGAAACATTGTTGAGGATAATGGCAACTTGAGAAGAGAAATGACTTAGTAACATAAATATTTATGTCATTGTAAGAGCATATGGTTTTTCTAACTCAACAAGTACAACTTTTGATGGAGATGATGAGGCATGAGGTGATGAAACATAATTTTTAGGATCGTTGATAGTTGGAGATGAGTCTACTTCAAGAAGAAGCATAGATGATGATAAGACGTGAAGAAGAAAGAACTTTTGCTGATGGAATGATGACCATTGTGATCTTATGGCTCCAAGTGACAATGATGTCTTGAAATCTTTCAAAGTGGTGGCTAAGATAAGCATCCTATCTTGTAGTGGTAGATGTAAGGCAGTAGAATGCATGGCTAGATAGTTGAAAATGTATTTTTGCATCTTTGAGTGTACAAGTTTCAGCAAGGTGTCCTTTTAAAAACTAATTTATTATGCATTAGCATGTTGAAACAATCTTTTGTATTCTAGAGTTTTAAAGATTTGTAGTTGGAGTCAATTCAAGTAGTTTCTATGGAAGTTTTATCTCAACTATGAGGATGCTAGATAGAGGAAGTAGCATAGCTTGAGAGCCTTGAAGGTAGTTGATGCAGGATTGTAACTCATAATTTTAGAGATGAGTGGTCTCTTGTGTTGAATCTTGGAAAGAAGAGCTTCTTGATGAAGCATTTGATAGGTTTACTTAGATTTTCATGTTTATCATTCTATCTCTTCAGCAATAATGGGCAATCAAGCATGTTTATATTGAGAAGAATTATGGTTGAGTTTGGATGCCAAAGGATGGTGGCTTCAAGAGCAAAAAAAAAAAGCAGGAATACTTGGATTAAGGCATTTCCATTTTTTCTAAAGTTTTTTAATTTTTTCTTTCTTGGAGACTTTGTTACATCAAGAGATATTATTGGGGATTATGTTCTAAATTGAGGAGATTGAGGGGCAAGGATGATAATCAGAAAGGGAAAATGGGATTGGTGTTGTTATGAAGACTAATGTGATTTTTGTTAGGTTGATGGAACTTGACCGCAGTCTATCATTAGTGATAAGAAGGTTTTAAAGACAATAAGGTTGTAAAGGAGGGGACTACCCTTGAGCTGTTTCTATTCAAATCTAAGTCAAGAAGATATTGGTGAAAGTTATCTTTAATGATGGATGCTAATTCAATCAATCCTAGTGACTAAGCTTGATTTGGAGACGATGTTGAATTCACATCCATATATGATAATTAGATTCATTGTCATGCAAAGGTCAAGTCAAAGCAATTTTAGTTGACATGGTGGTCTGTAATGTGTGCCACTTCAAGCTTGTTAAATTATTTTGATAATGGGTACACGTGGCACCATGATGCATTTACTTTTAATGACAACAAAGCATGATGCTTCACAAAGAAGAGAAGATTTACACATTGACGAGGATTGAGAAGTGTTGTCAACAAGGCGTTTGTAAATAATTGTGTCCAGTATGCTAGTTTGTATTATAGATTGAAGGAAATGTTTAATTTGACATTGAGAAGGGCATTGGAGCATGAACGAGAATGACAAGCAGAAGGAGATTGTGCAACACAATGGACGACATTGCATACCATAGGAGGCAACAAATGTATTGTGAGAACTTAGTATTCCTTAGCTCTAAACATCCTGTTGGAGTGATTCCCTCCTTCAAAAGAGAGGTATATCTTGTAAGAGAATCTTAAAGTTATCTAGAAAAAGGTCTTAAAACGAAGAAATCATGAAAGGATGTTGTAGACCTAGTGAAGGCTCAAGGATCATAAAAAGAACATCAAGAGGTTATGTTGTAGGCCTAGTGAAGGCTGAAGGATTAAAAAAGAACCTTTAGAGGTTATTCTTGAGAGATATTTGAGATTGAAGGTGAATGAGGATTTCAAGAGCAAGCTTGAAGAAGATGTTTGTGGTTGTGAGAGGGTATTCTTGAGGTGGTTTTGACACTCAATGCTTAAAGTAAATTATCATCTTGAGGGTATGCTTAACTTTTTAACTGAAGTTCTTACGGCTTAGTGCTAGAGGTGAAGGAACATCATGGAAGACATTACTACAAAGGAAGGTTTTCGAGCTGACTAAGACAAAGCTCAAGGAGTGCCCTTAAGAGTAGTCAAGGCAAGGTTTTCTGGACACATTTTAGTTGAATTTTGGTCGAGTTACGATCTAGAAAATTTTGGAGAATTTTTGTTGCTTCCCATTGCTTTTTGGATTATCAAATTTCAATATTTGTAGATGTTATGCTCCATTTACTATAACTGTGAAAGAGTTTTGTAGATAAGCATGAATTTGAAACCTGACTACATCAAACAAAGGTTTGGTTGGTTTTTTTTTTTAAAATATTTGTATTTAAACATATTTAGTTCCTAATATTTTAAGATTGGAATTATAATGTGCATCTCTTATTTACGAATGTTCCAAGGACTCGGTTAATAAAATGGGAACATTAGGTAAAGTTTTAGTATTGATATCAGTTGCTCGGTACATGAACGCAACATGTGGCATGGGACGAGTATTGAGGGTATCTACTCCGTATGAGAGGGGGTTTGGGCTTGAAATTATTGTCAAGAGTTTGAGAATCTTTTTTATAAGTTGATTTCTTTAATTAAAATGTTAGAGTTTTTCATATATCTTGTTTACATCATGTTTCCTTGTTCTTCTCACTAGTTTCTTGTTGTGCCACTTGAAAAAGATTTTTTGGGACAAGTCATTCCATGTCTTATGTTGGTTTAAATAATATCATAAAATGTTTATTTATTTTAAAGTACAACATCATAAATGTTTTTTCTGAAAAGTTTATTACAAATTACTCAAAGTCAATTGATCACTGATACTCTCTATTTAAATGTCTTGAAATTTTTAGAGTAGCTAAATTAGCTAGTCCAATTGTTCTTGAGTTGTAGGATTCATGGTGGTTCATGAAGGCTTTAAACAATTGATTGCGTGCATTTGATTATATATGGAACTTAACAATTGATCATGCAAACTGATGTGGTGTTTTGATGCATCCCTTTAATAGGGCTTTTTGTGATCATTCACTTTCCTGTATTATAATAATAGGAAGCATAAGCCTTCTGGGACCTTCAACCAAAAGCCGCACAAGAACATGCGACAAGGAAGATCATTCCAGCATGCTATTCTGTGGCAAATGCTTCAACTAGTTCTAAGGATCTCATTAAGAAAGAGCTATCCACTTTCAATTAGATCCTAGATAATAGATTATATATGATGCCATCAACACCTCAAGTTTGTCATTAATCTATATCTTTTTATGTTAATTTTACTTTAATGTTAATCATTTATGTGCTATGAGTGGCCAAAATATGTTCATGTTCATCAAGGTAAATAGTAAAGTCATTCTATTTTGTTCTTAGAAGAGATTCCTATAGATTATTATAATTTTTTATTTATTCACCTTTTTAATTATCATCAAGGCCGTGGGATACTTGGATTCATGTCATTTGGTAAAATGGGTTTTCTATTAAATAATATTTATAATTTTTTTAATTAATTCTTATTCTTATTGCTTCTTGGGTGCTTACTTTGTGCACAGGCTCTTCTTGGGTCTATGGGGTCTATTGTAGCTACTGGTCCTCAAGCACATGTAGCTATTGAAAAAAGTGTTTTTTTAATTATAGTAAGAGCTCGAGTTGGAGCTAGAGATCCATCAGCAATACCTTCTATATGTCGTATCTCTTCATCTCTTCAATATCATTCTGGTACCTTCTGAATGTTTAGGTTTAGGTAATAATTTTTTTTGCTAGTTGTGATCCTAACTTTTCTCCCTATGTTTAATTTCTTCTTTATCTTTTAAAATTTAAATTTCCATATCCATTATTCAAAAGAAAAAGGGAGGCCTCTACTTATAATCTTAAGCACAAACTAACTAATGATATTAACTGGTGTTTAATATCATGAAGGTTTGGAAGAAATTGAAGATGCCTTGACATCTGTTTTGGGGGTAATAGACTTCTACATAAAACCTCCATTTTCAATAAGGAATATGAAAGGTATAATTTTGCTTTGATTAGTGTTAGGTTTTATTTTTAAAAAAGATTAATATGGAAAGTATACATACTTACTTAAACTTCTCTAGGAACATTGCATGCTTTTTAACTTTTTGAGTTGAGAAACCCGATCAGGGATCGGGGATGGATGTAGGAAAAGATTTTGGCTCAACTACATAAAAGTTTTTCATGCATTTTGTTTATTATTCAGTAATCTTATTTTGTTGATAATATTTATAAAATAAAATTTTATTTTAAATGAAAAAAATTTATTCTTCTATTTTTTTAAATCGAAAAATTCCTTAAACACATAATCTACCTCTCCCTTATTGTTTGTTTTACTTCATATTTTATAACAATGATCACATATTTCTCTATGGTTTGAAAACCCATTTCTTTGGATTATGGTTTGGAAGTGAGGTTATGACCTTTAGATTAATAATTTTAAAATTTGAATTAAATAATAATCTCTTTAGTGGATCAATTAGAAACAAAACATATATATGATCAAGAAATTGTTCCAAGTTAGAAGAGATTTTGAGCTACAAAACATTTGTCAAATTGCAATCAATCTATGAATGAATCGAATCTTGCCTCCTCTGTCAAGTGTGTGATATGATTAGTCGAGGAAATCCTATGAATCTCATTCCAAACATATTTCTTTGAAGAAACATTGCATGGCTTTGTGTTAACTAAACCTCTCCAGGTAATATAAGCAGTTCTCGTTCATGAGGTATCACACAAAAGACATATAAACTCTAATATTTATAGTTAAACATAAACTTAATATATCAAAATAAATTATAAAATATAAAAAATGAATTCAATAATTTAAAAAATTTTATGGGTCAATGGTATATTTTTTAGCCTCTTGCTGCAACAGTAGGTCCTCGTGTGGCCGGGGGTGCATATTCTTCTCCCCTCCCTAAGCCTAGCTCCTGCTGCGTTCCCTTCCACCGTTGTTCGAGTACCAGAACACTACTCAAGACCTGACGCTGAGGGAGTCTATTCTGCCTTGATCCTCCATGGTGTAATGGATGGAGGCAAAGGCAACTCCTCGTACTTCATCTTTCGCATCAAAGAAGCCTTCTCTTTGAAGTGGAACTGGTCCAGGCGATGCTGCGGGATAGTTGGAGGAAGGTGTCGCTCATCAACATTGTGATCCTAATCCTCCTCATGGTGATTTATGCCTTTGCGTGCGTCTTCAGGAACAGCAAGTGGATGGACAATGGTGAAGCCTATGGGCAGGCCAGGATGACTAAGAGCAGGCCGAGCAGGTTCCAGTTTTTGGTCAAGCTTGAAGAATCCTTTATGTCTGCATATGTGATATGTTGATGTTTTCGATGTTTTCATGTTATTTTAGTCCTATCATGAAGTTTTTTGAGAATTATTTGAAATTGAAACAAGGACATAAACTTGTGTTCCATGGGTCAGCTGACAAATATTTAAATTTCTTATTTATATATTTGAAGTTAAATTTTATGTTACTGTTATCCAAATTTAAATTAATTAATAAAAAATATTATTTTAAAATAATATTAAAGAATACTTTTTCAAAAGAATAATAATTACTATAAAATTCATTTCATTTTTTAATTTTATTTAAAATAAATTTAAAATTTCATGTTATATGCAAAATTTAATAAATTTATATTTTAAAAAAATATTTTTGAAAACGTGAATGACAGGCACGATCAACTTTTTAATATGGAAAATTAAAAAATTTGAGAAGCCATTTTGACAAAAATTTTAAAATAAAATGAAAATTAATTTAAAGGATGCTTTAAAATTCTTTCCTAACAAGCATTATTACACACCTAACTGTTGTGATGTTGTGTACCAACCCAAAAAAATTTTTATTTTTTGGGAATTTATTTGATTTTTGGAGATTTTTTAAAAAATTTTTAAGTATTATTTTCAACTTTTTCAAATAACCGTATATCATAAAAAGGAGGTATGACATCTCAAAAAACAGATACGAAGTGAAAAATAAAATGTATGAGTTATTTGGAATCTAATGAAATAAAAATATTAAGATTTAAATATTTTTCAAGTATTAAAAAAATGGGTTTTGGAGTAATAAGGAAATATTTATAAGTTTAGAAAAATCCCAAAAGTTCAAAAAAATATTAAATGAACTAAAAAGATTATGAAATTTTGCTAAACACGAGAGCTTAAAAGAATATGGTTAATAATATTAACACAAAAAAGAAGTTCGACAATCGTAGAATTAAAAGTATAAAATAAATTGAGAAAAAATAATACAATAAGTTTATTGAGTATTTTTATTTAAAAAAATTATTACAAATATTAATTTTCAACAAAAAGGAACAAATTTTGTTAACAAGTAGAGCTCATTAATATAAATCACACAAAATTAATTAGTTAAGGGGAGACTTAATTGATTATAAAGTATATGGAATATTAGAAATTTTTAATTTTGATTTAAATAAGAATTTAATTAATTCCTGAACTCCTAAAAATTCTTAATTACCCTAAAACGTAGTCCAAGAACCACTAGAAGAAACCCATTTGTTAATGACCCGAATCAATAACAAACTTTCAAACTCTAAGTAAAAGAGTGGCATGGCGTTCTTTGGAGAGACATGACTATTTAGAGGGAGTTGGAGAGTTGATAAGTGATAGGGATAGAAATTGCTTTGTCCTAGAGTTTAGAGAAATGAGGGTAAGAGGAAGTGTTGTTGAAGCATTTGGGATAGCCAAATAAAGTAGAAGATTGATATAAATTTTAAGATCAAACCTTTAGTGTGACCACTACAAATAGAAATAGAGGTAAGCAATATTGTTTATCATAAGTGCATTTGTATTGGCGGTCCACATTAGCATTACCAACTTGTTAGTTCATTATTTTTTAAATCCAATCATATGAGTTAGGTTTGAATTCTAATTAAAACCAAATAGCAGATATATGTTTTATTTTTAAATTTGTGTTTGTACAACAACTATTGCAATATAAATAAAATATAAGCACTAAAATATGACACATATCCTTGTTTTCATAATAGTGTTATACATTAATAAAACTTTCCTAACATAAGAATTCTAAGACAAATTAAATGCAAAAAAATCCAAGACCTCTATCCCCTGAAGTGTCATGACGTGCTTAAGATTTTACCTAAAATTATTAACACCAAAGAAAAACAAAGCACATTACATTAGTTTAATAAACAAAAACTATATAGCATACATCTTTGGCTTATGCCACATGTTAGGTCAAGTAAAATATTATAATATTCACAAAATATTAAAATTAATAACATAAACAAACATAATGAAGAAATGCTCTCACTATATGTAATGAAATACTATCCCTTTGTTAATTTTAATATTTCAGAGGATCAATTTATCTTTTTCTTAATCATCAATGATCTCTAGACCTTAAGTTTAAAATTCCATGGAGCCTTAGCAACACCTTATGATGAAACAATAAACTAAAAGAGCACTCTAGTGAGCCTCATTCTATTAGAGTAGCAGTCATTAATCAATTTCTCATGAAAATTTACATTTCTATTTTAAGGATTCTCATATTAAATTTAGGATGCACACTTGAAAGACCCTGTTTGACCTAAGTAACACCCTTGAGTCATTTGCATATATGATTGGTTTTCTTTGTGAGGAATCTGATAATAATTCTTTTATAATTTCATAGTTATTTTAATGATGATGTCTCAATTTTTTATAAATATAACTCACATAATGCCAAAACATATGAAACATCCCATAATATTTTTAAGCATGTCAATGCTAACATGTGAAATAAAACATGATAATCTCAAATATGACTAACAAACAAGGTTTACATCCAATCAAATAGTCACTCATGAAACAATTTGCTTAAACATGAATATATTTTGCTCACATGTCACTAATAGTAATATATCATACATGTAATGCATGTGCAACTATGCAAACCAATAATCTTTTTCTTTTTTAAATCCAAATGATAAGTAATAAAACAACATCCACCAATACATCATAATAATGCACCGATGATACGCAACATTGGTGACTAATTTTTAGTTGTAATAGTCACACCAAACAAATTGATTTGTATTCATGAGGCCTTCACTGGCTTAATTCGTTATCTTCCTTGATTGACTAGTTGCTATTGGATTTTTTTCAAAATCCTCCCCTTTATCAAAGTAATTGATTTATCTCTCTTACTTCCTTTCTCTCTCTTATATGATAACATCACAAATATTTATTTTTTGCTTTTACTTTGCTTTTGGCTTGGCTCAATTTTTTTCTCAAACATTTTCACAAAATTCCCTTTTCCTGCACTCCCCACAAAAATTTCTCACAGTGTCTCTTTTTTCCAAAAATTTTGCTATAATACTTCACTCTCTTCTCTCTCTCTCCTCTATTTTTTCCTTTTTTCATTTTTTTCCTTTTTGTCAACACTATTCCTTGCTTCCACATGCTCCTAATGCATACATGTTATTATGTTTCCTTTTCTCTCTCTATATTCTATTTGCTTTAATGTCTCTTTTTTTGTATTCACTTGATGCTTCCCTCTTTCTCTCCCATAGTCTCTTCTCTTCCAATGGAGACCCTCCTAATAGTTCCCTTCTCTTTACTCCTCTTTCTCACTTGATGGTCTTTTCTCTTCCCTCTTGGCTTCTACATAAGTAGCACGACCTTCCTTTCTATAATAAGCTTCATTATAATTTCTACGATATTGTTTATGATAGATTTATAATATTTGAAATTATTTGTTTGATTAAAATAAATTTGTAGAGAATAGAATCATAAATAATAAAAAGTAAATTATGCTAAGCTAGATTATAATTTTAAGAATTTTAGCATAATTATAATTATCTTGATAAGGATAGAATTATAGATAATAAAATATTGGAATGATAAAATATTAATTTCTATGGTTATAGTTTTCTACTAGCTTCTTATGACATTTGGCATAGTGGTAGAAGTGCATTTAAATGATAATTATTTGGTTGAAATAGATGTGATATAATTTATTAAATAAAAGAATTAGTTTTTTTATTTTACATGCACTTGATCAAATCGCCTACATGTTTTTCCTAAATCAAATCAATTATGAAATTAATAATGATGGCCTTTAGCACACTAATAAAATTTGTTGGAAGAGAATTTGGGTTGGAGTCTATATGAGTGAAGGTGACTGAGAACTTGAGTGTGTGAAGGTTATCAAAGAGCTGAGTAGCATCATCAAGAACCATTAGGAGGAGGTGACCAATAGAGTTTAAAAATTTGAGAAGGGCATCGTTACTGTGCTGTAATTTTCATTTAGCAAAGGTGAAAGAGTGAAGAAGACACTTGAGTTTAGAGAGAAAATTATAAGAAAGAAGGAGAAGTTGTGAAACGTTTGAAAAAGCCTTGTTTTAGGTCGAGGAAGAGATAGAAAATAAGTAGAGAAGAAGAAAGACTACAAAAAGAAAAGAACAAAGGAAAATAAATAATTAAGAAGAGTTTAAGTATTTAAATTGCTTTTTTATTAAATTTACTTTGATTTATGAAAATAAAGATAATTGTATTGGTTGTGTAAGAACTAGGTTTAAATTGACTATGATGTAGTATGAAATAAATTGATGGTGATTTCAAGTGAACTCAAGACATAAAGGATAAGAGATATTGGTTATTAATGTGTATTGTATGTATGTTGATCTATATTATATGATATGACTAGTTTAAAATCATAAATAATAAGGGTTCAAAATGCTATAATGAAAGATGGCATGACACAATCATATTAAAAAGAATTTGGGGTTGTACAAGTATGAGAAGAATTTAAGTTACAGGTTGGGATATCGAGTTCATCACATAAGGACGATATGAGTGTTGTACTTGTGCAAGGTGTTGAGTTGTGAGGTTCACTATACGAAGGCAATATAGGTATTGACTTTGTATGATGTAATTAAGGTAAAATATATAATTGTATTGATATAATTATAATGATTGCATTAGATGATCCTCCAGGTTAAAGGTAAAGTAGTGAGAATCATATAAGTATGATGCTTGGAATCATATTGGATGAAAGAAATAATGATTTAATTGAAGCATGATACAAGTTTGTTAGAAGGACCGTGTAAAGAATTTTAGATGAAATCTCATAAAATATGACCGAGTTGATCATACTAGATGATTAGTCAAAGGTATTGACAAAATAGTTAATTCTTGAAAGAGAAGAGACTATAGTCAAACTTGTATGTTGTGTATCATTATAAGTTATGATTTTTTCGGGTGGATTAATAATAAAAATGTATGGTTTGCTCAAGGGATCATATTGCCTGAAAAGAGGAACAATGAGTTGTTCATACTTTACAGTGGGAGCATCATAGTAATATGAATGATTAACTAGCTAGTAGGACAAAGAGAGAGAGAGAGAGTAAAAATCATATAATACAATGTTATGGGAAGTATTGTGTGTTTATTGGGAAATATGAATTATGTTAAAATATGGTATCATTGTATAATATGATCCCAATTATCAAAGTGCATGTTCAAACATGAGATGAATAATAGAGTGTTAATTTTGGAAATTAGATGATACAATTGAGAGATTATAAAAGCTCAATATAATTCAAAATGCTTATTTTTTATATATCTTATGATATATAGAAACCATATAAGTACATTCCAAGACAACAACTTAAGTGTTTAAAAGAAATTAATATGATTTTAGTTATTTGCTAAACATACTACATATATGATATATGTTGACCAATACATATACATGAGATTATAGAAAATCAAGAAAAGAATAAGATTACAAAAGGAAATCCACTCATCGATTTGAGTAGATAAACTTGATAACTAAGATACAAATACCCTCGTAAATTAATTTATAATTTATCTATAAAATGATATAATTTTTTATATCTTTTAATAGGGATTATAAGTATTGAAATTTTTTTATTTCATTTTTTATACATTATTTATGATAGGTAAATCTAAAAACTGTGATATAAATACACTAGTAAATCATTTTTACGTTATTTAAAAAATAACATATTTTCATGTTATCTTTTTTAAAAGCATCAATGATGTAGGAGCATTTAATATTAGCTCACAAACATACATCCATTAGCATCACACCAGTTTCATAAGTTTATCGGTGTAAATTTTTGTTGAAATTTGCTTAAAAAAACATAAAATTAATTTTTTTTTGTTGATTTTGTCTCCTTTTGCGATCTTCCACCATCACCCCCACTATCGCTGCATAAGCCAACCCAACACCCATGTGACCAAAATTGACTGAAGAACACTAGTTGATCTTCTTGACTTGCATCAACCTACACCAACCCACCAGTCCTTGCCAACCAGTTTAGTTTTTTGTGATCTACTCATACCCAAAAATAAGACTAGCAGCTTTGTCTGTGCTTCTTGCCTCATCATTTTGTTGCTCATCATTATTGTCTCCCAAAATGCATGGATTGTTGGAAAATTATTTAATTTATTTAAATTTGAAGTTTTTTATCCTATTATTTTTTAGTTATTAAAAAATTATTAATGAACCTTTGAGATCCTTATAAATAGGTATATTCACTATGTTGAAGAGAAAAAAATGATGGAATTAAATTTCTTTTATTTGTATACTTTAACATTTGTGAGCAAAGTGTGTGCACGTAATCCTAGTTAGAGAGATTCCAACTTCCCTTGTGAGAGACAAGGATCAAATGTGAGAGAAATTTCATCAGGAGAGCCAATAACCAAACCCTTAAAAGAGATTACGAACGAATATAAGAGAACTTCCATCAGAATAGTTGATAACCTAACAAATTCTTATTTCCATTAACACCCACATCATGATAAAAAGGTACATTATTTTAGTCACTTTTATTTTTTAGGCAGTAATTTAAAGTTTTAATTATCATTTTCTATTAAAATACTTCTTGTAGAGTTTATCTTAAATTCTCTATTTTATATGCATGAAATTGAATGTAATAAAAATCATCTTATAATATTTTATGCTTAACACTTAAAATATTACCACTTACTCAACTTAATAATCAATGTTACAACTTTGGAATACTAATCTTTAAACAGTTTTAAAATATCGTACATATCATCTAATCCTAATAAATTTATGGCAATTTTTCATATTCTTAATAATTTCTTAAGCATCTCTAATATTATAGACTCTAAATTAGACCAAAATCAAAATAAAAATCTATTATAAAACATCAAACATATTATAATATGTTTTATACAAATCTAGTAATTATATAATTATTTTCTTAACTTATCATACCTTTATAATACGTTGCTATATGACATGTTATTCATATGTTATTCTTTTATAACATTATATAACAAGGACATTAACATGTAATATAATAAAAAAATTCTATAAATTAATGGATAAAAAATGATTTAGATGTAAATATTTGACATGCTTTATTATCAAATAAGAAAATGAAGTAAAATGAGTGAAATACCTCCTCAATATATTATCCTCAAATATTCATTTACTATATTATGACCTCACATGTAATAAATATATATGATATAAGACAATGACAACTCATTTATATCTATACAAATTCTACTTCACATGATAATAAATAAGAATAACCTATGGTGGGGATAACTTATCAATATCTATAAAATTATATTATATATAACATAGGACAAGAATAGCCCATTTAAATCTACATGAGACTACTATACATGACATAAGGTGTGTTTAGTCCATCTATATCCACATAATTTTATTTTATATGATATGAAGTGAGGATATCATATCTATATCAACATGATTCTACTATAAATGATATGGGAGGATGAAAGCTTATTATGGTGAGGATATTTTATTATGACATCTATATTATTGGCATTGATTTTAGAGAATAACGATCTAAAGTGAGTTGAATTTGGGATATGTCTAAATGCATTAGAAATGAAAGGAATGAAGAAATAATGAACTTATCTTTAAGTGTTACAAATGTAACAAAGAAGAAATATCAAAAAATATACATATAAATGTTCATATTTTTTGTTAAATTTATTACATTTTCTATAAAATAACATTTTATTATGGCTATAATTTTTAATTATTATGAAAAAATTATATCTTTTTATTATATCATTAATTTTATATATTATTATTTTATTTGTTTACTTATTAAGCTCTTTAAAATATTACTAGTATTTATATCATAAGTAATGTATCAATTATATTATGAGATGTAAATTTGGATGTTATAGATAAAAATTTTACTTGTTAGCCAGTGTAATGATTCTCTTAAGCTTTTGTATATAAAATTAGCATAGTATTTATTTTGGATTGGATGGTTATATATATTTTTGTAATAGATCACTTATTTATATTGATATTTATTTAGTCCATCTAGTTAAAGGATTAGTGTTTTGGGAATTTAATATATATATATATATATATATATATATATATATATATATATATATATATATATATATATATATATATATATATATATATATATATGTATTAAGAGCATTTTCTTGTATTATCTTTCTCACCCAGTGCGATGAATGATATAAAGGATTAAGGAATTTTCAAGAAGCTCATTGGGGAACAAAGGAGAATGTGCAGCTAATGTCTTGGAAAGGACAGTTGGGAAGTAACTTTAGGAGTCAAATAGTTGTAATTCTAGTTTAACTAGAGAGGAATTTCAACTCAATTGGCAAATTAGAGTTCTACTATTATTTCTCACTTAAGATTTAGTTTTCTTCTCAATTTTTATATTAAAATTAATATTTAATAATTACTCAAAATGATAATTAATACAATAATATAGGTGGGATTTGACAGTGTTAAGGTTTGGATGTTAATGACAAAGCTTTAGACATCATTGACAATAATGTAAGATCCTTCAATAATAATGATGTTGACGTTTAGACTTCTATTCTAATAAGCAACATTTTTAGATATTATAATTGATATTGTTAATTTTCACATTATTTATAGTATATAATACTCATCAAGCAAGCTTTATGGCAATATCGTATGGAAGAAGGTAGTAGGGAATGCCGAACGGAACGGAACAGTGCACAGTTAGCCTGCAGGAAGCTGAACGGAATGGAACAGTACGAAATCAAACCATAGGGAAAGCTGAATGGAAACCAAGTAATCAAATCTTTGTCGAGGAAGGGGGAGACAACCCCAGATGGCTCGAGTCATACGATCCAAAAAGCTTATAGAGAGCAATGGCAACGTAATTTTGGCGATATGGGACTAAACTCTAATCCAATTATCAAAGTGGAAGGGCAGGCACGATCGGGCAGCTGAGGTTAATGAAGGCAGAAGGACAGGCATGATCAACCGACTTAAGTTAATCATGGTAAAATGCTGCAAGTAAACACAGTAAAATGCCAAACAAAAGGTTCGAACCTAAGCCAGATATGTGAGACGATGGTAACCACTGCAGTAAGTTTCTAATTCAAGTTTTTCTGGACACACTATTTTAATACAGGGAGGAAAACCTACACAAGATCCAATGGCCTAGATCAAGGCTGCCTAGAGCCAACTGCCAGGATTGATCTCGAATTGTAAAATCGGGATTCAATCAAAAACGTCCATTTCAGGATCCAAATCAAACGGTGAATGCTATGTGTCCGTTGCCTATGTATGTTTTTGAAATAAAATTATTTTTAGATATTTTCTCATACTTTTTAAAATTAACTTTTAAATTATTTCCTTAATTGTTTTTATAAAAAACTAGAACTTTATTCTTGGTAATTTATTTTCCTCTTACTGAACCACATCTCATATACACCAAAAATAATACATAATAATACCATAAATAAACTTTGATAAAATAAAGTGAATCTTGTTGAATACATTTCAAAAAAAATTTAAATGAAAATTGTTCTTCTTATCAATTCAATCAATAAATTTAAATTTTCATATACTTTTAAAAAGTAAAGTAACATATACAAAAAAAAACTACATATTATTGTAGTGAATATCAATTCTTCATGAATAAATTTCTAAAAAAGTTGTCTCCTTAACATAGCTTATATTGAATCCTTATTTTCAAGTATGAACCATTTACTATAGACCCGTTAAGTTTTTTGTACAAATAATGCTAATCTTTAGTGCACACATTTGCATGCTTCCTTTTATGTTTATGTAAATATTTTAATTCTTTATAGTATTTTAAAAAATTTTCATCTCTTTTTTCTGTTTGTATGTGCCATATATATTTATATATATATATATATGTTTATAGTTAGATAAGTAAAATCTTATTGATGTAAAAATTAAAATTGAAAGATAATCATTATCAAACTTCAAAGAAAAATAAGATAATCTTAAACAAGACATAAGTAAATAAATTTATAAAATTTATGATGGAAATCTTTTAGAAAGCAAAAACGTATGCTTAAGATAGGTCAAAGAAAAACTTCCACCACAACATAGTTTTACAACATCTATTGAATGTGTCCAAAACAAAAATCCTTTGTTTGTATGCTTATTTTTGTATTCTTATATCTTTCACAAAAAAAACTCGCTAATGTTTTATAAAGAAATATTCTAACCTTCCTTTTAATGTACACATGTTGCTAATATTTATTGTTTATGTCCAGATCCTTCCATTTATGTTTCTATATGGCTTTTAAATCTTAATAATATTTTAAAAAAATTTCGACTCTTCTTTTGTGTGTTTGTGTGTGTGTATATATAAATACAATATTATGATGTGCACGAGCATATATGTACACACATATTTTTTTATAATTAAATGTGTAAAATCTTATTGATATGAAAAATAAAATTGAGAGGTGATCATTATCAAAATGCAAAGAATAAAAAGATAATCTTAAACAAGACATATGTAAATAAAATTATAAAATTTATGATGAAAATATTTTAGAAAGTGAAAACTAATACTTAAGATAGATCAAAGAAAAACTTCCACTATAACATAATTTTATAACATATATTAAATTTGCCAAATAAAAAAAAAATTTATGTTTCTTTTTGTATTCTTATATCTTTCACCAATATCTATATCATTTCATTAAATTTGTATCATTTATGTAGCCAAGAAATTTCTTCTAGAGGTTGGTATATCTCAAAAAGCGTGCCCATCCGCTCTCCTACCCACTTTTTAAAATTCCTTCTCGGAATGCTCAATTTGTACTTCGAGGAAAACCATCAAAACAAGCCCTATTAAAATATGAATGAACCATGTTGCACATCCCAACAGTTGGTTATTCAATTTATTAAATATTCTGTGCTTCACATTTTGTTATTTTAATCTTGAAAAAACCAAGAAAAGATGGGGCTGTCGAAAAGCGAAAGCAACGGCTCTTTTGTGGAATCCATAACCTTTGTATTTTCCAATGGTAGTAACCCCATTTGGCCTTTCTCTACATGAGAAGTCGCGCTGAAATACACTTGTCAAATTCTTAATACTACTCGATTGGCATTCTGCAAAATTCTCACATCTTTTTGCCAGACCAGTGGATGCTAACTGTTGAAACAAAATTCGTTAACAGTAAATAATTATTAAAATAAAACTTTATATTTAATTAGGTGTAAATTGAAAATTATGAGATGATTTGGCAACGTGCTGAGGTTGCTTTGATATGGGGACTATTTGATGGGACGTTCTGAGGCCGATTCAGTCGGTTTTGACGTGTAGTGGTTGTTCACACAATAAGCACAACTTCTGCCCCTGCTTTTTATTTCACGAAAAGACCATGTGTCCTGAAATGAATGAATCTGTGGAGCCTTTTACAAAAAAATATATGTTTTTCAATTATTGCTTTTAAAAAAGGCTTTTTAATGTTTAATTTGAAAACTAAAGTAAAACATTGTACCCAAATGATAAAACGAGAAAAAAAATTTATGAGATTTTGAAATACTTTATATGAAAATCAAATTAGCTAACCAAAAAACTCATGAGATGAGCATTATTTTGTTAGAGTTGGGAAACTTAATCTTGGTCTGATACGCGTTATTTCTTTGATTGGTCAAAAGCATTCAAATATTATTATAAAAATAAAAAATTATATTTTAATTTATAATATAATTTTTTATTATTTCGATGTCTTTGATGAAAAATGAAGGATTATATGACTAGCTTATCATATCACATGTCAAAAAATATGCTTATTCAGCTATATATAATGGTATTGATGGGTTGATGATTCCCCTTGCTCTTTTTCTAAGTGTAATCCTCAAGTGATAGCTATTCAAATAGACATTACCGTTGACTTGTATACTCAAAATTAGCAAGTTCTCTACTAGGGCCTTGGATAAGATACTTGAAAGTGAAAAATACTCAACTTGGTTTTCTCTTAAACCATTCATAATGATCACACCATTAACATTCCTTTAAAGGATGACCTTGATGGTTATTAAGAGTCATCAGATCCCATAATGTTCTTTAACTGATGACTCCTCCAAAATTTGATGCATAGCAAGTTGTAGTTAAATCCACATCTCAAGTGGTTCGAATGAAAAGATGGCTACTTCTCGAATGTGAGGCCTTCTTTTCTCAAAGCCAACACAAGGACAAAACATGTCTCAAAAAAGTTAGTGTGCTACTATGACTGAAGAGGAAGAGGATCCAAAGAAGCAAAATGTACCTATTTTGGAAGCTATTGTGCTGACTAAATGGTATACAAATGAAAGTAGTGTTATTATGGTCTACATTGTAAGTTACCAATTATTTAGGTAGTTTTTTTTATCAAAGATTATTATTAATCATTTGGAGCAAAAGCGTAAAAAAAATTATCCATTTGTTAAATATATTCCTTAGAAGAAGAGAATTAAGTCATTGGGTTCTACTCTTGAGAAATGGAAAGAACTTAGACTAAGTCAAAGACTACCGTCCAAAGCCAAAATGTCAAACTCTTTACTTATTGTAAGTGGTTGAGTAATGTCACCTCTCTTTTTATTTTTTTGAAGTATCAATCAATATTTTCAATTTATGTCAGTTAAAATATGTTTTGTTCTAAGAAAATAACTATATGTTAAAATAATAGCCTTGTATATATAACCAGAATCATTCTCATTGCTATTATTGTAACACAATTCATATATGTGCCACTTTAAATTGATGCTTGCAACAGGATGTTTCTTGTCCAATGATTTTAACCTTAAGATATTGCCTTATGATCACTGCCTACTTTCTTTAGTTTTGGATATTATGAGGGAACAAATTTTTACTTAGTTTATCTTAAAACTACATTGCATCGTGGTCATAACCTAAATTTATTATGTTAATGAATTAATCATCTTTGGTCACCATTAATAAACCAAGGTAGATTATTTTCTAAAATTCATTTTTACTACTTAAAATTATGTTTTTACATATATAAAAAAAATATTTTTCTCCTATTTCTTATGTGATTATTGATCCTTATAGTCCTCGACCTTGAAGTATAACAATACACTACTTGTGTCATGCACTACTCGATTTAATATTAATTAAAGGTATTAATATACTCAAAAATACCAAATTATTGATTAATTAAATAAAGTAGAAACAAAAACATTGAGGGCACCATGTAAAATAGAGATGATGAAAACATTACAAATTAAAATATTAAATTCAATTAAATAATTGTATAAATAATTATGCTCATTTCTTAAACCTATTATTCAAAAATAAAAGTTGAAATAGCTTTTTTATACAATTTCTGTCATACATACGAAACACCTCATAGAGTTCTCAAAAGAAAGCATCTCCTCAGATAAAGGATCTCATGTTATAACTTCTAGGAATCCTAAACTCTATAAATATCTCATTCTTAATCTATAATATAAGTATGTATAAGCATAATATATATCAAAAATAAACTATTAGATTTAAGTAGTAAAGTAGTGTGAAATCGTGATATATAGCATACAAATAAATATGAAGTAATAAATAAGAATGAATGATAAAAAATATTAAATATGTTGAATATTTGCATATGAGCTTGTATGTTCTATAATCAAGTATGTATATAATTATAATATAATACTAATATTATATCGCAGTAATATAATCTCTGTCTTTTCTTATTTTTTAATTTTATTTTTTCATATTTTTATTTTTATTCTTTTCTTTCTTTATTAAGGCATTTTTTATATGACTACTATTCTTACTTCATAAGATTCTATATTATGTTATATCTATGTGGTATCAATCATATCACATGACCTGTATCGATAATTGGCCAAGCCATTAAAGAATATCTCCTACCACCACTAGCCTTCACTGAAATACTAATAGAAATAGGTCTTTACTCTTTGTTACCTAGTATTGAAGTGCTCACAACAACAAAAATGAGGTCAAATATCAATTCTAACATGGAATCACCCTTTAACATTGTTACGTATAAAGTACTCACAATAGTGAGATCTCTGTATATTATGCCCCTCTTTTAAGTGCCAATAATAACAAGAGATAAAGTCATAGATAAAGTCATATTTATCAATTATGAGATAAAGTCATAGATAAAATTTTATCTTCTAATTTTTACATTTCAATTATGCCCCTCATTTTAAGTATCAATAATAACAAAAGATAAAGTCAAAGATAAAGTCATATTGATCAATTATGAGATAAAGTCATACATAAAATTTTATCTTCTAATTTTCACGTTTCTCATGATGATATGTATCATTAAGCTAATCTAGTCAATCATTATCTTTCATTTTTTTTATTCTATATCTTTCTTGTTTTCTGTTCTAAAACTCATAACACATATATAGAATTGTAAATAATAAAATGTAGGTGGTGTAGAATTTTAAGTTTTATGATTATGATTTTTGTTGGCATCTTATGACCATTTTGTGTTGTGCTAGAAGTGTTTTTTAATGATAATTATTTTTTTCTAAATAAATATAATACAAATAATTGAATACAAGAACTATTTTTTAATACATATGCCTTTCATATTATTGCACATCCATTGTCCTTATTCTAATCTTTTATAAATTAATAATGATCTTTTTAATACACTTATAAAATTTGATGAGAGTGAATTAAGGTTTATGTATATAAAAGAAAAGATGTTTGAAAGATCAATGTGCGAAGCTTGTTACAAAGTTGAGTAGTGCTTTTAAGAACCACCAAGAAGGAGTGAGTCAGGGAGGTTGTCGAGTAAGGCATCATTACTATGCTATGATTTTTGCAAGCAAAGAAGAGAGAGTGAAGGTGAAGCTCTATTATAGAGAGAAAACTATAAGAATGAAGCACGATGGCTTGGCTATCGACTCACATCCTCCAAACTCGACAGAGCTGAGCTGGGTTCCATTTGGAAATGCATAGGAAGTCCACGCAGCAAACCCAGGCCGCCTGCGCTCGCTGTATCGCCGAAGAATAATTTGTGTCCCCAACCACCCCAGGTAGAGTTTTTGAGTCGTGTAGTAGGCAACTGCTCCTCAATATCTTTATACATTATCACATGGATGGTTCTTTTTGAATAAATATCAAAATCTTCTTTTTCTTTCTTCACTTTTTTTCTTTAATTTCTTCTTTTCTTTTTTTTAATTTCTTCACTATTTCTCGCTCAGTGATTCTGACTCAGCAAGGATAAAAATAAAGCATTGGGTCAAAGAGACCCGCTTGAATCTCAGAAAATAAAAAGGTAACTTCGAAGGAAATCTACTTTCCATCCCTTTCTTCACTACGTGCATTGCCATAACAATAACAAGAACAAAAATAAAAAGAGCTTTTGTTGGTCTGAAAAGGAAAGAATCACTAAGGAGTTCCTCATAACATAAGAAGAATGCTGGTATAAAGATCGAAAAGAGGGCATTAGTTTAGTTCTCTTTTTTTGTTACTATTAGGCCTTTTGTCTATCAGTTGTTGACGCCTCGATTTAAATAAAGAAAAGAAATAAATTATCTATTTTAATTTTAATCAAATTTTTTCTAATCTTATCTTGTATTCCTTATTCCTATACATTATTATCGGTCATCGAGGAGGCTATGCTTGAAGCATTCGACACCAGTGATCAATCAGACGAGATCGAATTTTCCATTTCGACCAATCACCCTGATTTGAGATGAAATAGGGAGGACTGAGTCAGGATCATATGACTCAATCATCGATTTCAATGTCTCCTTATCCACTCCCTTTTAGAATTTCATAATCATGGAAAAGAAAGATATATTTTCAAAAAAAAGTACACCCCCTATTTTTAACACAAGGAAGATCTTTTTTTGAATGCTATAAGACCCAGAAGTAGAAGCAGACCTCGTCTCGAGTTGGCTTTTGTTCAAGTCGTTTCGAGTTGACTCCTGTTGAAGGCTTTCCTTATGCTTGATTGAGACTGAGAACAAAAGCATCAAATTATGACATTATATCCAATTTAGAGTCTTGGTCTTCCTAGAATTAGTGCTACTTTTTTATATATATGCGATTTGCAGGTTTCGGATGCTGATGTAGAAAGTTGACTTTTCCATTTTCAAGTCACTCTCAGAACCTAGGAACCTCCGGACAATCGAAGTTGACCACTAGGTTTAATATAATGATTGGGTCGACCAGTTCAGGCCCTAAACAAATACCAGAGAATAGACCGAGACCCCATCGATAACTGAGATTGCTCGGGGGTTGGTTCACAAATCAATGATTAATCCTGTTAGAAGGTTCTGTCGGAGGTTTCTCGCATTAGATAGTATTAGAGACCAATCTTGCATTTTAGCTGTCGTGATGATCTCGAAGATTTCAAACTTTTGAATGAAAATAGTAATTCACTTTTGTTAAAAATAAGATCGAGAGATTTCTTGGTCCATCATGCTATTGTCACTGCTAACCATTTTTGCTCCCAAAAAAGAGATAGGTAATCCCTCAGATTAGAGAATTACCAGGTATGACATGAAACATTGCTAGGCTCACCTGGTAAGATGTATAAGAAAATGAAACAAGATCCCCAAAGGGGCCCCTCGGTCAAGTGGGGATCAGCAAGTTTCAATTAGAGCTTCTACATGTACACTACTAACTAGATCTTCTGTTATCTCTTCGTTTGGGTAATCAATGATGGGAACAACTCATCGTTGATAGCCTCTAATAATAAATAGAATAATATAAATATATTTTCAAAACCAAAATTAAAAATAAGAGAAATAATTCCCAAGAATATCTCTAACAATCTACTTTCCATTTTTTTCTGCTAAAGGAAAGAGGGATAGTATTGTCATCATGTTCCCCATTCCGAGGTTGATTTTGGAAAGTGCTGCTATTTTAGAAAATGCTACTTGAGAAATCCATCATCAATTATTTCTGAATTCAATAGATTTACGTAAAATTAGCCTATAAGAAATACAAGAAGAAATATAAGAAAAAAAAAGAAAAGTAAACAAGGAAAAAAAGATTCTAATATTTATTCAAAACTAATATTGGACAACTTGCCTAAAGAGTCTCACTTCTCATTTGAAGAGCCTCCCATATGTCTAGTTTGCATAAAACTGTGCTGCCGAGGGCAGATCAGAAGTCGAATTCAGTCATAAATTGGCTCCTGGGGAAAGACCCCAAAATCAAATAAATTTTTGTGCATCTCGTGGTTGAGAAATTAGATTTGGGATTAGCTACTAATCCATGATTTTTGAAAGACTACTGAATCAGTTTTTTATTATTTTTATTTTTATTTTCTGATTCTGATTTTTTTCTGAAATTTAGATTTCGTTTATAATTTAAAATTTGCTAAACATTTTGTTCCAACAAATGTAAACCTAGAATGGATGATTTTGTGCAGGGGAAGGAAAAACGAGTAGTTTATGCTTTAGTAGCTACAGTTTGATTAGCTCATTCTCTTTGAAAGAGGTCCCAATTCCAGCTACGGTTTCAGAAGGGGCCAACTTGGGCCTCGGGTTTTGATATATATATAACAGATAGAAAGAACGCTCATAAGTAGTCCTATTGAAACAAAAAAACTATCGATAAATGAATTCCAAGACTCAACCCATGGATTCACCTTTGTAGGTTTCGGGTACAGGTAGAAAAGAACATTCCAATTATCCCCAAAGGGGCCCTTATTTGATCAGATCGTAATTCCTAACCGAAAGTTCACAACTTCAAAAGAGGTTGAGATTTTGAGTTCCTTAGAATCACATAAGGTGTATTGAGAGGTTTTAAATGACTATTTCAAGGGAAGAACAAACTAGAGAAGTAGAGAAGAAAGAAAACATAGTTTTGGGATTGATGGTTCTATTTTAATATACTTTTGGCAAAGGTTATTTGATGATGCTTCTCTTTTCTTTTGTGCTTGTACTATGAGGAAAGCTGAAATGCTGTGATAATCTGACTACAGTACTTTTAGAATGTTTGAATCTTTCTTTGCTTCATGAAGCAAAGGCTGATATCTGATGTTCCTCTCAGATATCTCGATTCCTGTAGAGGCTGGTGCACGGTGTGCCTTGTAGAATGCTTCTAAAACAGCAATAGATTCAGGGAAGAAAGGGGGATCGGGGTACAATAGGAATGAGTTCCCCATATTCTACCCCCTCAATAGGTACTACACAATGAGAAGAAAAAATGACTTCCAGATTAGGGATGATAAAAAAAATCAAAACCGGGACTTCCAAAAACATCGTAAGCTAAACCTATGCGTTCAACTTTCAACATGAAAAACCCAAAAGCTCTACCCTTCCAGTCAAGAATTGGGGCCCCATAATCACTAGAAAAACCCAAAACTAGGACTTTCAAGCAAAGGAAAAACTCCTACATACACAGTAGTAGGGTTCGAACGAAGGAGCTGGAAAGAATACATGCGTTGGCCGCCTACTACTCCAACATATGTTTTTTCAAGATTCAGAGGATCCATAGTACCTACAGCCTACCAGACTTCATATTCTCATTTTGGCAAGCAGGGGTAAGGGATCTCTTTTTTGCAACGGAACAAAATCTGCTCCGCAGATTGGAGTCGTTATGGAGGCCATCTTTAAGAAGTAGATGATCCTCCATGGCCTAATGGCTAGAGGCAAAGGATTGAGTTTGGGGTCTTCACCACTATAGCATCGAGCATTTTAGCCGAGTATAAAGATTGGTCCCAATACCTACGTTGGTGGCTGGTAATTCTCCAGGTAGAATCACAGCGTATCCGATCAAAGAGATATGATTAATAGGCTCCTAACCATGGCAAAGTGGAATTTATAATTATAATCCCATAAATTTCATTCTTAAGAAAATATTGTTTTTGCGAATTCTAATGGTAATTCAAATTGTACCATTATCTCAATATAAGGGCCTCCTAGTTTAGTCATCGATCAGCAATTGAAGAGTTCTTGACTCAAAAGATTCTTCCAACGTCTCATTTCTTGGTCCATGCACGCAGCTTGGAGCCTTATTTTTCCTTGCTACACTCATTCCTTTTTCAATCCTCCTAGGGTTTCGAAAAAAGAAAGAGCCAAACACTTGAAACATGTGGAATTCTACCATGGTGTGAATCCCCACTCTTTTGTGGCTGGGGCCGGGGAACTAGAACAGTCTGGTAGAGTTGTAGGTCACGTGGTCTACATCGAAAAGGTTTTCCTTGAGGAAATGGGTTCCCTTCTCATCTAGGATTGACTTCGAAAGCACCTTCAAAAGAGAAAAAGCATTTATGAGGCTTATGTTGAATATCTTTCACTCATAAAAAACCAAAACCGGCTCAGACCGTTGATCATTGTCATCACTTCCCGCCTATGAATATCCGGGAACACTTCTTTGAAAATCCTATATTTGACAACTCCATACGATACCTACCAATTCACGTGCAGCAGAAATGCAGAAGTGTCGAAGTCCTAAGTCTCCGTCGAGTACCTGCTTTCTTGACTCTTGTTTTCTCTGACGCTCGAATTCATTGTTTGGGCTCATAACAAATGAAAAGTTGAGGGGATCCTTTCGGGCTCATTCCCCCCCAAAAACAAACTATACATGAGAGTTTCCCTCACATCAGAAGATTAGGGAAGTCGGACTAGAAGGAAGCCTTGATCTTGTTTGGAAGGCCCTTATGATGATAATGTCAATAAAAGATAGATAGATATTATCTATCTTTCGATTTTGATATATTGATCTATTTTTATCACTTAAAGAGAAGCAAAGACATGTAATCAATCTGAATCTTTCTCTAGTCTAAAGAATCTCCAGAGGGGGCACAACACGGGCTTTGAATTTGGTCAGATCCAGCGGGCCTTCTTGCAGTTCTCTTTTAGGGCTTTTTCTTTCCTGAGCTCGACCCCTAACCGGGTCTCCCAATCGGGTTGATATCGTGGCAATCGAAAATGGAATGGAAAAGCCTCTTCCCCAATTCTTTACCTACAAGGGGCCCCAAACAATAATGGCTCATAAATGGAAATTATATAAAAAAAAGAACAAAAGGCTAGAAAAATCAAGAAAGCAAGGCTCTCCCAAGAAATGTGTTGCACATGAACCCCGTTTTGACAAGAATCAATGACAAAGTGATTGCTGAAACAAAGAAGACTTTTTTTCAAATGTACAGGAATTTGTGGAGCTTAAAACATCTAAAAGAATGGTAGAACGTTCTTTTGGCCTCTTTGTGTTGACCTACAACATCACACAAGATGAATGTTCCAAGCAAATCTTAAATTGACTTAAACTCAACCCGAATCAAATTTTTTTATATTTTCTGACTCAAATATTTTTATATTTTCGAGTTCTATATTTTCATATTTTCAAAATAAAATCACTCAATTGGTATTTTTTCACGAAGACCAAACCACTAGGTAAAGGATAAAACATATAGAATTATGGTATAATTTTATTAGAGAGCATGTATAAAAAAATAATTTAGTTGTGATTTGTGCCATCGTCTACTACTTAGTTGATATTTGTATTGAACCATTGACTATCGAAGTATTCATTAAACTTAGATTAAGCTTAGGTGCCATTGTCCCCTTTGAATTATTACAAAAAAAGGAGAGAACTAAGCGTGACAATTATGGGTGATGGTAAGCTACTATTCAAGAGGAGTATATTGGCTATCATATAAGCAATATACTACAATGTTGAATATTAAATAATTTAATTTTTCAATTAATGTTATGTTTTCGTTTAGCTTTAGTTTTATAATCCTCAAGAGGGAGATTTATATACCGTTTAATATGATGATCACAAAATAAAGCCTAAGTATTTACTAATACTTTATTGAACTTAGTATAGTTTTAGTTAGATCTCTTGGAGTATTCCAACAGTCTTGATTTGTTTGAGTAAGAACTATAACATAAATATTGAATACAATTTGATGGCTTAACCTACTAACATAGTAGCCAAAGACAATGGTGTTTGTAGAGTTGCTAATAAAAAAAGAACTACATTTCTAAATTTTTATGATTAACATGTTAAACTTTTAATTGTTTCATTATTTTGGCTAATAGGGTTATCATCTTTTATGCATATTTGACTTTGGTTAAAGTTATGTTTTAATTGAAAGCACTTGAGTTCTTAAAAATCTTATAAATATTAAAATTTTTATTATATATAAATTGTTATTATTATAATAATAATACATTTTCCTAAGCACTCTCAACAATTTGCCCCAAAAGGAAATAGCATGTAGCACCTTGGGGCAAATGCTTTGCGGACTCCTGCAAGCTAGGAACACGATCGAATCTGAAATGAGTCAAGCCCAAGTATCGATCTCGCTTGGAATATTTATTGAAGGCATTATCTATGAATAGGCTTATACAGAAAGAATCATTGCAGATTCTTAAATAAATTTAGTAAAATTGTGTTACGTTACACAAATACATGCCCACTATTTACCCGGGTCATGACTTCTTAAGAACACATAGGGGTAGCCAACCCATTAGGCTGATTGTAATATATAGTTGATCCATTATAAGCACAAAATACTTCAATTATTTTTCAATGTGAAACAAAACAAAAGCTATTATCAAAATTGAGATTTTCACACTGACTGATCATGCATTTTCAAAATCGAGTAGTCTCAATCATACTCGTATTAATGAATAGTTAACATTCTTCAGCTACTTGTCCAGAATAGTTGATCGAATGATTTAGAGTCCCTTTACCTATGTGAATTGTAATTTGATGATCGTTACTATCCATCCAACTTTTCAATCCAACTCTCTAAATCTTATCTTGTCATGATTAAATCTAGAACCTTTATCATTTTAGTTCATCTGATGCTTACCACTCCATTCGCTTAATTGGATGATAGTTGTACCATCATCTCATTATTTCAACCATGGCTTTCTAAAAAGTAGATTTTAGCTGTTGTGTGAGTTATTTTTTGAGTTTTTATTTTATTTATAAATAGGGATCATTTACCAGATCTTAAAATAATTGAATCAAAAAGAAAATTTTCATACAGTCAAATTGAAGTTTAAACTATGAGCAATGCATTTCTACCTAAATATAAAAGTTATGGATTTTTGTCGATCTCCATTTCTCCGACTTTCCTTCATAATATTTTTGGTATTTCACAAATAGTTATATCGATATATTTAATCAATTGACCATGCTAGTTTTGTAAATTTTAAAGGTGTATAGATTTTTCAAGGAAAAATTTTAAATTTTAAAATTTTTTCGTATAGCCTGACTTTCTCAAATTTTAGTATCTCATTGGAGCACCATTATATATTTGTTTTAACTCTACCTGCTTTGAAAAATGGAACGGTTAGTAGATGTCTAATAAGGGATTGAGGGTGGATATAGGCACAGGTTTTAGTCGAACCAGTTAAAAATCTTTTGTGCATTTTTTTTATATTAAGAAATTTTATTTTGTTTATAAGTTTTATTAAAAAAAAACTTTATTTTAAGCTCACAATTGTTTTCCTATTTTTTTGGAATAAAAAAAATTAGTTAAACACACAATTCAACTCTCTCATATTATTCATTTTTCAACAAAAAAACACTTACTTTCTTGACCTTGCTAGAATCCTTTCCATTCTAATAACACAACTTGTTATATCCATATATTCAATCAATTGACTTGTGGTTTTGACAATAATGTCCTTCTAATGTTGTTCACCTATCTCATCTACAAGCAAAGATAGATAATCAATAAGTGTGCTACTTAATTATGTTATTAAAATCAAAATATCATAAAGAATAGCTCATGGGAACAATAACCTCTTTTGGTCATCATAAAAAAGTCTTCTAATTCTATGGAATAATTCTTTCCTAAGAAGCTTTGTCAAGGTGCTAACTTGTTGAATGTTCTTAGCAACAAATTATATGTCAATTATATTTCAATCTACATAGTCCATGATGAAATGTTGCTTAAAATCAATTTGTTCAATTGAACAGTACTTTATAACGCTTTTAGTTCAAAAAAAAAGCATTCAAATTGTCATATTTTTTGGGAATTGCTTGTAAATTTAATGCCATACCTATATATTGTGGTTCATTTTTTTTTCTAAAACAATAGTTTCGTATTTTTTGCTAGATCATTAGTTTAAGAGTTACAAAAAATGATTAAATACCTAAAATGTTTTTCTTATGTACTCAAGAACATACATAATCTTTGTAGCCATATTGTATGTGATCTTGACAAAAGACAATTTTGGGATACCAAAACCTTAACACCTTTGCTTCAAGCAATTATCAAAATATTCTTTTTATAACTTCTAGACGGAAGTCATTGGGGCTTGATTGAAATTGATCAAAAAAGTGCAACACTAAAAGCTATGTCAGGTGTTCTAATAGTCAAGTAAAGAATGTGTCATTTCTAGGTATATCTTGAAATCTAATTGTTTTGCTTTCTCATGTTTTTTCAATAGTAAGGTGGGGTCCCTTGAAAGTAGAAATGCATTTGATGTTCTCATGTTCACACAATTTTAATGTCTTATTTTTATGCTTGATTTTGGATACAAGGTTACATTTCTTATCCTCCTTAGCTTTCAATCCAAAGAAATATGTAACCTCACCCATTTTGTTCAAGTTGAATCAAACACCTTTATGCTCACTAAATCATTCACATAAGTCCAAGTTAGCTGAACCAAATATTATATTGTTTATATAATCCTCAATTAGAAGAAGTTCATTAGCATAGTTCATGATGAACAAAGTCTTATCTACATTCCAATCGTAAAATAATTTTTCATTAGAAAACTTCTAAGTACATTCATAACAGGATCTTTGTTCTTGTTGCAATTCATAAGATTCTTTCATTAGCTTATGCAGATAATTTTGATGATGAAAATGTTGAATGTAGTCCCATTATCCTACACACACTTTCTCCTAAATAATAACATTTAAGAAACTGCTCTTAACTTCCGTTTGGTATAGTTTAAATGACTTGTATTAGGAAAAAGGTAAAAATGACCTTGTTGAATTTAACCTTACCATTGGTCCAAGTATTCCTTCTATGTTTAGTCCTACTTATTATAATCCTTTACCACTAGCCTTTCCTTATTTTGAACGGTAACTACATTGTTATTTACATTTTTTTTTGAGTGCCCACTTTTTGCCATAACAATGTGGTCACTTGGAATGTCTATTGATTCCAAAACATTCACTCTCAAAAAAAGGTGAAACCATCCAACGTGGCCAAATGAAAAAATTCTTTCCTCAAGGCTTCACTTGTTTTTTGAGGTACAAATTTAGAAATAGATGCACCATATATAATTTCTTTTTAAAGAGAGGCATTAGTTTGTACTCCAAAAGAGAGGTCACTTAAGATTACATCTCTAAAATGATTTTCATTCTATGCTAACACCTTTGGTGTAACTATTTTCTTATTTTTTATGTTTTAACATCTACTTTATATGATTTATTGAATATCAACGATACTTTTCTCGTCCTAGTTAATTGGCAATCAATAAAATAGGAAACCTCACTTATTATGTTCATCTCAAATCTGACACCTACATTCTTAGCTGTTAATTCACATAAGTCACAATTGGTTGTTCCAAATATGGCATCGTCCAAGTAATGTTGGACAAGAAAAAGTTAATCAACACAATCATTGTTGAACAAAATTCTATCTATACTCCCAACCTAAAATATTGTTTGAGTAGAAATCCATAAAGTTTGTCATTCCATGATCTTTGTTTTTCTACCAATTTTACTTTTCTAAAGTCTTTTATGTCTTGTAAATCTACCTCTTTGTTTCGATGCATAATTTCATCGAGCATTACTTGAGTAGATTCCATTACAACTAAGTTTCCTTATTAAATAGGTTATGGGTTTATCTATTTGAAGAATATTATGAAGAAATAGCCTCCATTGTCTTTGTTTCTAATCTCCAATTCCTATCTACTTATTGATGTAACTCCACATCAAAATATGCCTAAGTTTTCATATTTTGGTTTCTTGTTATTGAAAAGTACATATAATATGTTATTCATAATTAGTTTCATAATAAATCTATTTAGACATTCTGATTATCAGAGTGGCCTAATTATTATGGCATTCTGATTTTGAGTCCATATATCACCAAAGGAAAAGTAAAAGTAGCTACTAATGTTTTAATAAGGAGATAAAAATTGTTAGATATATAAAATAGAGGAAGCTTAGTATAATTTAATGATATTTGCTATATCCATATCAAATAGAATTAACTTTACTACATTTGGCATTATGGCATATTGATAGTAAGAAGATATTATCTTAAGCTAGCTTGTCGATGTGAGGAAGATTAAATGAAAAATATTTTGGGGTAGAGACATTAAAATAGAATTAATTGAAAATTAGGTTTTCTATAATAAAGATTAATATTTTACCTATTAATAGAACAATTTTTTGTAAAAACAAATATGTTAGATATGTGTTGACAAAATAGTAGGTCTCATGCAGTAGGGCAAGAACTATTATATTACATAAGGATTCCAAACTCACATCATACTTTTTTAAAAGGTTGTGCAAGTGTATTATAAGAAACTAATGTTTAACACAACATTTTGGGCTAAAATAGAAGTCAATGAAAGCGAATATTTAAAACAATTAAGAAAATGCTTAGTCCATGAAAATTAGGTTTCTTATGTAATAAGGATAAGTATTTGGCTTTTAATTAATTTTCTTGCAATAATAATTGTTATCTAACATAGATATGACCCCTTATAATGTTTTATATAATATATTGTGATTTTATCATTATGCTAATACTAACAATTTAATAGTACCCTTCTTGATATAAATATGACTTTAGAAACTATTAAGAAGAACCACTCAAACGAAGCATGAATTAATAAAGAAATGGTTTACTCCATGGAACTTTTGATAAGAAAATAAAGAAAGTAGATTGTTACGAAGAGGATCATGTATTGTGATAGACAAGCTGAATAAAATGTGTTATAATGTTTGGAAAATGTGGATAACTAAATATAAGGAATTTTTTATTTTATAAATTATTGAAATAAATTGTTACATTACCTACAATATAGTTTTGTCATTATCATTAGTCAGGGAGCATAGTATTTTTTTTCTTTTAGTTTAGTAAAATTTGTTGCTAATACTACTTATATATTTAAACATGATCAAAGTAGCATGATGGTGCATCCTTGATTATTTTATAAGGAAAGGCCAATGGGGTTCATAACATGGGAATAAAAAAAACATAGAAGGGGAGCATGCCATGTTGAATCTATAATGGATAAGTTATAATATCTAGTAGGTACTTGGGAAGTAGAGGAAGAGTTTATTTGGAGGCATTCCAATATTGTTTGAACTTGAATGATTAAACTCTTATGTGAAGGGAAGTTTACAAAACATTCAATAGACTTCAAAATTTTTTTAATATTTGTTGAATAAATGTAAGTGTATTTGACATTTATTTTGAATGTGATTAAATGAAATTTTCATATGTATATTTTTTTATAATATCACAAAGACTACTATTCGAAAGAACTAACAATATAAATGAGAAGTCAAACATGATAAAACAAATGAAAATGAACACTAAATAATAATTTCTCTTCAAATTGAAATGGATATGCCATTCAAAATACCAAAACCTTTTAAAAAATATTAATTTATTTCTAAGGGAATTTTTAAGGACAAAATAATAAAAGTGCCAAATGATTTTAGAAATATATGAATTATTTACTTAAATAAACAAGAATTGGAGTAGTATTTTTATGGAATTTGTTGAAAAACTTTTAGAAGTCATTTTCAATAGAATGTGTAGGAAATTTTAATCTTTATAAGGTTTTGGTCACAATGTATATCTAATATATTAAAAATTATGTACTAAATGAGGAGAATTATGAAAGGAAAGCAACTAATAACAAAGATATTATAGTTAGGACTGAAATGAAAAAGTATTATAAAGGCTAGGAAGAGGGAGACAAATTAGATAATTATGAAGGTTCCTTTAAGGAAGGGGAAGGAACAAGTTTTTTGATTATATGATGCTTTTTTGATGAAGGAACCAAAAGTGTTATAGAGAGGAATCTATCACTACCGAATGATAGTTGATAGTTTTATGATAATTCATAAAGTATTTGATGGTTCAATGTATTATGTTATTGAGCCCTAGTCATGGTACTTTATTTGATAAAAACAAATTCTAAGAATTATTAATGAATTTCTTAAAGAGAATTGGTAAATTTTAGAAAACTAATGCTTGTGTTCATAGGAGAATTTAAAAAAGGAAAGGACTTATGGTTTGAATTTAACAATGGGATTTATTTTAAATTTTATTTTAGCGATTCAAATTTTGTTTTGAATAGATATTAAGATTTATTTTAATCACTCATACAAGGTAAAAAAATTTGGCCTTATTTAAATTAATCACCATAAAAAAGTATTAGGATTCTAAAATCTTGATCTTATCTTTATCATCGAAGAATCATTTATTTTTATTGTACCTTTGAAAATTTTCTTTCCAAAAATTTTTGTAGAAATTGTTTTTTAATTATAAAAAAAAATTTGTAAAAAAATAATGATATAATTAAAACAAAAAAATACATATTACTAAAAAGAGCAAAAAGTCTTTGTTAGAACACAGTGCTTGAATACAACTAATAACATTTATCATGTCAATAAAATAACTCTCAAACTTATCAAACAATTTTGATTCATCCATAGCTCAAGAATCCAAACATAACTTACATCTAGAGCATAGTAAGGGGTAGACAAACAAAAAAAATGCAAAATGTTCAATGTAAGAAAGATCTAATAAAGCCATAATAATAAATCATTTATTCAATATTAGACTAAAAAAACTTGTATCCATTTATGGTTGTACCAAAAATTTTGGTTTTGCTATCGAATCACAATTATGTGATCAAATGATTCTAATATCATCCACTTCCTTAAAAACATATTTAGATCCTCATATACAATCACATAAACTTGAGATCTCATAGTCCATGTTTTATCTGCAAGGAAGAGCTAAATGTAATAGTCAAATCATGATTTAAATATATCGATTCAATTGAAATCATAATTTCTTAATAGTTCTTTTAATCTTATCCATCCAATTGAGAAGTTTTCACAATCAAATGGTCTAAGAGCCTTCTGATCAAGTGCTTCTATGTACTGAGTCTTTTTAGTTGTTTGGATTTTTGTAATTTATTAATTAAAAACTATGGTGGATATTTCAATTTAGATAATAATGAGTAGTTAGTTAACTTTGCAAGTTCTTTTAGTCATTAAAATTGCTTATAGATAAGTGAATTCTTGAACAAGATAGACTGGTAAAAGTTTTGCAAAATCTAAAGATAACTTTTTTAAAGTCTTGATATTCAAACATTTAGTTTTCATTGCTGATTGACATTTTCTTATGGAACATGCTTCAATCAAAAATTAATAATCTCTACTTAATTCTGAAATAAGCTAAGTTTTCAATTTTCTTTAATTATAATTGATTTAATTAAAACACTTATTTCTATCAAGCATAAGTATTTTTTATTAATTTACATTTTGTGTCATCGAATTATTTTACTTTATTACCATGTTTATTATGGTGTATGATCGTAGTAGTGTTTATCTATTTTTTGTTATGAGGATTTAACTCTTTTGTAAGCATGCTTTATATGAATAAGAATAGTATCTTAATTACATCTAAATGTGTTGGAGCTAAAAATGGTTTGTGTTCCCAAATCTAACACTTAAAATAAAATATTATGTATTGCAACACTGATCAATTAATTCTAACTAAAATAATACACACACACACATGCACACACATGCACAAACACACACACACACACACACACACACACACATACACACACACACACACACACACATATTACAAATAAGATTTGAAAAATTATGTTCAGAAAATAAAAAAATAAAAAAAAAATAAAAATAAAAATAAAAAAGTCAAAAAAATCCTAAAAGTTTAAGTTTTTGTAATGATCTTCCAAACAAAAAAGTTGTAGATGAATTATGATTGGTGTTACACCATAATCTTTCATAACCATACTGCATTGTAACAAATATTTTGTCATGCTTTACACAATAAAGAATAAATAACAAATTTTGGTAATAGCTAGAAAGAAATAATTAAATATATTTGAAAGAAATTATGCAAGTCTTAGATCAATAGATATAGGTATAATTTTAACATAATAGACTTAAATAAATTTATTAGGTTGTTGATAATTTAAAAAAATTATAAATTTGTGAACAATTTACTAAACATATATTAACTCTTTTTAAGTGATCACAAAGTGGGGGAGAATAGAAAGTGAAAGATTAAAATGGGCATAAATTATAAGCGAACATTATTCTAGTCTATTGGACATGTAAAGGATCTTATCTTTAATGGTTGTGCATTTTATTTTTAAAAACATTTATGCTTTAATGAATTTAATTAAAAGTTAGGTTTTCATCAGGAAAGAGAGGCTGTTTTGTTGACCCATTGTCCTGATGTTTTGTTCGATGATCATAAAATCTAAGTATTACTAATGAATTTTCTTAAATAAATTTTAAATTTTAGATAGATGATACATCTATTCAATGTAAACATTGAGAAGAAAGAAGAGCAAAGGTGAAATTTTTTTATCATCATTTTGGTTGGATTAACAAATAACGAAAAAATATATTGAATTTAATTTTAGATATTATAATTTTATTTTTATTAGAATGTTAAGCTTAATTAATATTACTCTTTTAAGGGCCAATAACAAAATTTTATTTAAATTAATCATTTTGGAAAAAAATTTAAGATTTTCAAATCTTTAACAAAAGTCAACTATCTAAAGAATTATTTTATTCTTAATAATATAATTAGAATTTTTATATCAATAACTTATTTAAAAAAGTGTATTTTTAATTATAATAATTGATTAGTTAAAAATAAAATTATAATTAAAATAATAAAAAAGAAAAAACCTATTATTAATAAAAATCAAAAGTGTTCAATTAGAGCATAGCTTCTAAATATGTGTAGCTGGGTTTATTAGATTGATAAAATAATACCAAAACTCATCAAAAAATTTTGGTTCAATACATAACTCAAAAATCCAAATTTAATATAGTATGAGTGTATTAGTAATAAGGCAAATCACTTCAGAGTGAACCAGGGTTTACTAAGCCCAAATAATGCACTTATAATGTGGCATTAAAAAATTCTTATAAAGTAATAACAATCTAATCTAGGACTGAAATGTGTAACCATTTTGCGTGACTATACTCAAAATTATTTGGGAAATTCTATCTACTAATCATGCAATTATGTAATCAAATGATCATAATCTTATTTGCCTTCTGAAAACACCGAATTAGATTCATTGTTTGGTAGTGCATTTTCATAATCGAACACCACTCATTTTATCCATGCATAAGAGAAAAAATCTTGTCATTATATCACAATTTAGATCAACTAATCCAGATCAAATTGTGCTTTTTTAATCCAAGCCATTTGATCATGTTTTTTTCATGATCAAATAATCTAGGAGCCTTTAGATCGAGTGGTTCTTGTGTTATGGCTCTTTTAGACATTATTTGAAGACATTTGGATTTTCATAATTTATCCACATTGATTAATTGATAAATTTGGTAAGTACTTTTTGTAATTAAAAAATGTTTATAAATAAGTTAATTCTTAAATAAATTGATTGTTGAATTTTTTACAAAATTTAAAGAAAAATTTTGAAGTGAGACATTTAAGCCATTAGCACCCAGTGCTCATAATCAAATCTATATGCTTTGTTCTTCACATATCAAACAAGTAATCTTCACTTTCTTCTCAAATGAGTGAAGTTTTTAATTTTTTTAGTTAATTATTTTAAAATACTTGCACCTCATTCAATATTGTTAAGTATAGTTTTTTTGTATTAATTTTTTTTTGGCGATGCTAAATTATTTTTTATTTCAAGTTTGTTAGGTTGTGTGGTCTTAGTAGTCAATTTCTAGTATTTTGTTATTGGAAAGTTTTAATCTACCAATCATTCGACAAAAGAGTTATATTAGTTATTTTTGTTTTTGTTATATTTTGGTAGGGGTAGATAGAGGGTTCATTTTAAGCTAAATCACTTGAAAATAATTTTCCTATCATTTTTTATACGAAATTTTTGATATTTTTTAAAAATTTATTATGAAAAGAAAATCAACATATTTTAAAATAGAGTAATTTTTTTCAAAAATAAATTTAATATTTACTAAAACTCATTTTTAAGACATACTTATTTTTATTAAATAATATATTAATGAATTATTTTAAATATTTTAAAAGAAGGACAACTTTTTATTCTAAACAATTCACCCCTTCCTTTTTAAAAAATACTTCATAAAGACATATGATGTAGTTTAGGTCTACAAGAAGCGGATGAATTGTTATGAATAAAAATTTAAGTTTCTAAAAAAAAACTCAAATAAGTTTTTTAAAAGAATTTTATGAAAGTTTTAAGTTTATATTAAAAATATTAGTTTTTTAAATAAGAGTAATTTATATGAAAAAACATGAAATTGGAAAATTAATAAGAACTATAATGTACAATAATGATATTTAGGTGATTCTACTTAAACAACTACATCTAATTCCATCGAAATCTATGGAAAAAAATTTATAAAAACGATTTAGCAAAAGCCTTTTTGGTTAGACCCCATAAAAGAAATAATTTATGACAGCTTGATAGCAAAATCATATGACAATAGGGGAAAAAGATTTGGTGATATAAAATGAAAATTAATACAACCAAAATCCTATGGTTAATGAAATGATTAAAGAGGCACAACTATCTTAAATAAAGTAATTAGAAATAGAGAAAATTGGCAACTTAACT
Organism: Vanilla planifolia; assembly: GCA_023846275.1. Classification (NCBI taxonomy): domain Eukaryota; kingdom Viridiplantae; phylum Streptophyta; class Magnoliopsida; order Asparagales; family Orchidaceae; genus Vanilla; species Vanilla planifolia. The sequence continues at coordinate 4,056,731 of JAIUJO010000015.1, read as the reverse complement.
GACTTATGAAGAATGTTATAATTAAGAATGTCACAACTAAAGGAAGTACCTACATTAGTGAAAATTATCATGGGATGCTAATGGCTTAAAAATATTTTTCTTATGTCATAAACATTCATCAAACCATTTTGTTCAAAACTTCTCTTATTTATAGACTTTTTCTAATCGCTAAAAGCATTTATTAAACAAGAAAAAAAGCATTATTGTATTTTCTATATTTTAGTTGAAAATTTTTTTTTTAAATAAAAGATTCTAAAGGCTTTAAAAAACTAGAAGGGATGCTGCACATGAGTCGCTCAATTAGAATGAACTAAGACTATTTGTTCAAGAAAACTGCACGTTGAACGAATGAGATTAGATGAGAGTGTTTGAAAAAAGAATTTCATCAGAACTATTAAATTTATCTTGATCCATTGCCTACAATTCTTATGCTTTACAAAAAAGATATAAGAGATCAAGATCATTTGATCGTGAAATTGCATGATTAGAAAGTTCTACTTAGTCCGTAATTTAGAAGCATGTTGTGTAAAAACAAGGCTTAACTTTAGTCCCATATTATGAAAGTGAATAAAGATGTTTTGTATATAAAGCTTACATGTTTCACAATGTCAGCTTATTTTGGGTTTACTGCCACCTGGTTTGCTCGAAAGGTCATTACTCATATCATTAGTGATGATTTACAAATTGTATATGTGGATAAGAAAGTATTGACCCATTCTAAGACCCTAAAAAATATTTGTAGTTGTACTTACTATCACAGTTGACCGACGAGTTTTGGAACTTGCATTCCAGAACGCTTAATGATAGCCAGCATGCTTTAGGTGCTTTAAAGACCTTTGGTTCTTTTATTAATAATTAGTATTATTTTAATTAGCATTTATTTTTTAATTTATTATTATAATTAAATTGTACATTTTACAAAAGTTATTTAATAAATAGTAAGATATAATAGAAAGATAAAATGAATTCAGGATAACAACAAAAAGAATTAATTTTTTAAATAATAAAGATTTTTTAAAAAATTAATTTTAATAAAATTTAACTTTTGTGACTTGTGATAAATATTTCAATCAAGCTTTACATTTTAATCAAAGTAAAATTAACGTCACTAAAATTTAATTCAAAGTGTATCTTTTGATAGTTTGTTACTCAAACTAAAATGGTTTTCATAGGATTTTGCTTATGCTACACTTCTTCAAGTTTTCCCATTAATACAAATATTATCTATCTAAAATTTAAAACTTAACTTCAAAAATTTATTAAAAGTACTTAGTGTTTATTATCAATAAAAAAAATACCGTGATAAAAGGTTAATAACACAATAACATTTCTATTTTGATGATAATAAAATATTTAATAAAATTAACAAAAACATAAATTATTTATAAAAGGAATATAAGAATAGTTAATGATGAACTTCTCTTACATGTATGTCATTACTTGATTAATGCTCTCCTTTAATTTATGATTATTTCCTTGGAATTATTTCAATTTCTATTCTTTTTTATTTTTTACTATCACTTAAAGTTACTTAATCTAAATTTTGTAAATTATTAATAACCCTTAAATTTTAAGAAATTTCAAAGAAATTGTTGAAGTAGTTTATTTTTTAAAGAAAACCACTTTGCTCCAATTACACTTCATTGATTAGTCTAGCTCACACAATTCTTTTCAAATTGATTTAGTTTTGTTTAGAAATTATAGAAACAAATTATTTATGGTATATTGTATTCTAATTGATTCAAAATTTGTAAAAAAGATTAATTATTATGATTGTTGGCATACTTTTGTGCTTGATGAATCAAACAATAAATGTTTAACATTTTATTCTAACATGCATATTCACATGGAAACAAGTTTACATGTAAAGAACAAGTTATTCATTTTTGAGAGTTCTGCAAGTTAAGACAATTTTGTAATATTAATTTCAAATTATATCTAGGCATCTAAATTATTCAAACATCTTCTTGATTTAGCAAATAAATAAGAATCAATTTTTTAATCTCTCAAAGTTTTTATTAGTTTAAATCTTAAGCTATTCATTGATTTAAGAAACATGATTCATATTTTCAATCATTTTTTCCTAGGTCAAAATCACACTTCTATATTTTCTGTAAAATTCTTTTATGCTTATTATTAAAAATAAAAGAATGAACTCAATAACACGTCGAGTTCACATAACAGCAATATATCATTTGAATGAGGATATGGTGTGAAAGAGACTTAACAAAGTCAGCACGTAGAAATGCAGTGCAAATAGACTTAAGTTCTGATCTGCGAGAGTCAAACTCTTCAATTTTCTTCCATTTCTTTCGTAAAGAATCTTCTACTTCTTTCCACTACAAACACAACTTGTTCAAGCGTTGAACCTCAGATGTCAATGTATTAATGCTAGCTATTATTCCAGCAACATATTTTGTGTGATTATTGAAAATGAAAAATGAAATTTGTAGTTTATTTTTTATTTCTACCAGTAACGCAACTTGGTTTTTCATCCTCTTCCACCTTAGGGTTTTTGCTTCCAAACCCTAACAATTGGTACCAGAGCATGGTTTCATTTTTTTAATTGTTGTTTCGACATCTACTGTTGAAGGAAGAAGCAGAGGAGCTAGGCCATGGCAGAAGGAACAAGTAGAGGAGCCAGGCCACGACAAGCCACAATAGAAGGAAGAAGCAGAGGAGCCAGGCCATGGTAGAAGGAAGAAGCACAGAAATAAAGTGGATCTTTAGGTCTCTTGTGCAAAGAGAGATAGGCAACGGCAGCATCTACATAAACGTAAACGTGGGCAAGGAGGAGTTACAGTCAACACCGGTATGGGAACCAGCCTCAATGTTGGCCACGACAGTGTCATCCTGAACGTAAAACCCAAGGAAGACGAAGCAGTTCGAGAAGGCTGTGAGGAGAAACTTGAGGAGAATGATGAGGTCCGAGAGCAAGAGGGCGTTGAATCCTGTAGAGAAAGAGCCGACGGGAATGAAACTGAGAGCAGACGGAAACGAGTAAAGGACTCTTCGACGCATGGGGAGAGTGATTGCCACATGATAAAGAACAAAATAGTTTGCAAGAAGGGAAGGATTTTGAAGGCACCAAGGCGGGCAGCGCGAAACAGTTTGCAAGAAGGGAGAGATTTTGAAGACACCAAGGCGGGAAGCGCGAACAACAGTTCTGGCAAGGCTCAAGGAAGGCTTGGAGGGAGATTGGGTGGAAGAGCTATAGAGAACTCCCATTACAATGCAAGAAAAATGGCTAGAAAAGAGAAAGCTGGAGATGTTGTGAATCCTCTAGATTTTGCCAGTCCGAGAAATCTTGTAGAGCTGAGAGGAGCAAGGGCTGATGCAACCAAGAATATATATTCTATCTCCTCTCCAGAGCCTGAGAGCATGAAGTCCTTGAAGGAAGCAGAGCTTCCAGGTTATGATGTTTCTGTTTCATTTGAAGGCCCGAAGACACTTAGTGTTTTGAAGAGAAAAAAGGGTGCTAGCCTCAAAATGGAGCAATCTTGGTTGCCATTAAAAATAGAAAAGAAGAGAATGAAGTGAAATTGCATTCAAGGAGTGATGCACACAAAGCAAAGCATTCAAGTAGGGATGCACACAAAGAAAATTTAAAATACTATGATCGGATTGGAATTGATCAACCAAAGGTCGAAACATGTGCTAAAAGAGGAATCCTTGAATCATGCAGATGGTGACAAAATAACTCCTGGGCAACACGCCATTGGAGATGAAACAGAAGCTGCTGCAAAAGATGAAGAACCTCGGTATTCTAGTCCGACAGATGGTGGATGTGAGGCCGAGGCGGGTGTGGATTACAAGAGGAAGTATGACATCATAGATGCATGCATGTCGACCCCGATGAACATGAGGAAGAAAGTGACTTCGCCAAAAGGATCGGCCTCATTTACTCTAAGGATTCAACTTGTGCTAAGATTCCAGGAGTTCAGTTAGGATTAGCTTATTGGGACTGAAGATCATGCAGTTGATGTTTTGACTAAGGTTAGGTGTAGTGAAGTTTGAATCAATTCGGAGTGTTAGAGTTTGATTCAAAATAGATTTGCATTATTTCAGTTGGGTTAGTGGGTTAGTAAGTTAGCGTATTTAATGGGTTAGTGGGTTAGTCGGTTGGCGTATTTTTGTGGTATAGTGGACCTGTTTGTTAGGCAGTGTTTAGGCTATTTAAGTGTGTAATTTGGTGTGATTAATGAAAATGAAAAATTCAAATTTTTTCTTTTCCCTGGTAAAGCAAACCAGTATTTCCGTTGTTACATTCCATGTGCTGCTTTTGCTAAAGAAAGCATAAGTGCCACTGGTCCCAGGCCAGGCGATAAATTGATTGAGGTGCAGAGCAATCCTAGCCCAAGTGATAGAGCAACCCATCTCTCATTCTCTGTGCTAAGGAAAGCATGCAAACTAAGCCCCTCTTGAGTTTACCAATTGGGGCCCCCTCTAGAGATCATTAGCATACACTTTTCTTACCTATTATGTGTTTAGCATAAGGACACTAACTTCAATGGATTAAAAAAACAAAAAACAAACAAACCATAAAGAGTACGAGGTCACAAAGGTACTCGCACACCTCGTTCTATTTGATTATTTCTTAGAATAGAATCTTCTATTTATATTATTGATATTATATTATAGTATCGTAAAGAAGTTCCCAAAAATCAATATCCCATAGGGGGGACACCGTGCTGACTCGCTTGGTTTGTATTGTTCAACACATTGGGCTGTGGAGATAGAGTAATCTTCATCGAATCAGTGCAAAATTCTTTTTCGCTCCATTTCAGCCCATGGTTGATGGAGCCTTCTGGAAGCATGAGATAGCAGTTGAATGCACTTTCTTTTAGCATATTGATGAAAAAGCTGATTCTGAAGGCATATTCATGGGATATATCCTCCCTATGAAAATATACCTGAGGAATACATAGAATATATGACATCCACTGATGTACTTCATCACCACGACGTATACGTATTCTTTTGAATTCATATCAATCCTATGTGGCACTCTCGTGTCCTATGGTTCCATTCTTTGTAGTGGGAACTTCCTGAATCAACAGGTTGGTAATTCATGTAATACATGAGATCCTACCACTCTCCATCCTACTCTTCTTCGAGAAGAGAAGGAGAACTTCACTTGTCAATTGAGGGGAGCTGGGTTTTAAGATTACACTTGGGGGCCCCCACTGGTTAACTAGACAGGATTCTGGGAATCTTTTTTGGAGAACTTTTGAATCAGGTTGGGCTCTGACAGGGTTCAATCAGAACAACAAGTGAGAGGTTTACAGAATATGGAGTTGAGCAAGGGCCAGAAGAATTATAGAACCTGGTCGAAGTCACTGTTGTGTTCAACTCCGCAGGTTGACTTGTTGGAAGGGATTGCTTTCTGTCGTTTGTCTTTCCTGGCTCGAGGTCGTGTCACATGTGGGTTTTCGTGTAGTTGCACCTCAGGACAATTTCGAAGGGCATTCACATTAAGCACCATGGTATTATGCAAGTCGAGTTGTTAGGGTGAAGTTGATCACAACTAATCTGACGGCCAGAAGTTCTTAGTCGTGGACTAGAAATACCTTAGCTTTTTGTACCCTAGTTTCAAGTGGCTATGAAATTCGTTGATTAGACATGCTTATAGAGAATCTAACTTTCTAATCTATAATACTAGACCTTCTAGCTATGTCAAAAGCTAAGTTTAGTGAATCCAAAAAAGTGATGCTTTTCTTCATGAGTGGACCTTAGTGACCCAATTATTCGGACCTACAAAAAGCTGAGTTTCTTTGCTTTCTTTAATCACAGTAGTTGGAAAAATTTAAAGTCAAAGTAGCGGAATAGTAGTTCCGTTATCCACCTTTAGAGACATTTTGGAAGAGGTTTCCCCTTCACGAATCTTGTCTGAGCAAGAAATAAGTGCATTGTTGATTGAAGGTGGTCTCTTCTCTATTCCTAGAAATAGGACAGAGGATCACTTCGTATCCATAGTCTTCTTTGCATTTTATGCATCTTCTATCTTGTCTCTCGAATTTAGGGAGCCGAGGAGCAAGAGTTCTCCCTCCAAAGTGGCTTTCTAGGAGGGAAATGGGCTTCATTCAATGGAATGTTTTTGTTGGTTCGGCTAAAGGGGTCCAGTTTCTCGGTGCAGAAACAGGAGCTAGTCCCCTATTCAGTATGGTCAAAGAATTCATATTAGGATTTGGAGTTTGACGAATAGAATAAAACTCTTTAAGCTATAGCCATAAAGCTGATGCACTGGCCAGCCTAGCAGCACCTATAGCACTCAGCCCATTTTAGACCATGTACATTTGCATTGAAGGATAAAAGATTCTACCATCTTTACCAAAAGGTAGTTCTATTGACACGAAGCACAACAATAAGGACAAACATATCAAGATCATTGTTTTCAGCTAAACTCAAGTGGCACTGAAGCCTTAGAAGTGACTGCAAAAAAGGATTGGCGAGAACAATTGCTTGAATATCTAAACTAGGGTAGGGGATTCTATATAAGAAGTTGCCCACTCGAAACCATATTAGACATCGAGCTGTACAAGACTCATATGAGAACAAAGTCCTTTATAGGAGTGCCTTCGGTGGATTCCTCTTAGGACGTTTGTGAAAGCAAGAATCTAAAGAAGCTTTGGAGGAAGCTCATGCTGGTGTTTGTGGTGCATACTAGTCAGAGACAAAGTTCTACCATCATTGAGGTGACTAGTGTAATACTGGTCCACCATGTCGAAAGTCTCTGTTAATTTCTCCAAGAGATGCCACGTTTTTAAGATACATGCAGTCCTCATTCGATAAACATCAGAACCTTGACCCCTAACGGTAATGTCTTGTTTAAGTTTTGGGGCATATATATGATTGGCCATATCGTCTCCACACAATATGAGACTCTGAACAACGTGTTGTTTGGTGCTCCTCCTTAGCATGTGTCACGAACCTATAGTGGGCTGCCATACCAATGTTGCATCAACCTCTCCATGCAGTTAGCCAGGTCATCAAGCTCATCAGATAGGTCACCAAGTAATGTTGACACTTGGGTGATGGTCCTCCTAGCCTTGGTCATGAAAGCAAGAACATGGAGGGGGGACAACGAGTCCCTATTGCTTATCAGCTTGTCTACTATAGACTATAGGACCTGGGAGACATATAGAGAAGCACTGCATAAAAACTCAGAGATGCGAGTCTCCACTATGATTCTTGATCAATGTTATTAAATGAAATAAGATAAGAAAATAAAGTACTGACTTAACAGGTTAATCTAGAACTACAGCTTTCATGGAGGAAGCAATCTAATAATAAGGATGGCTACCTACCTAGAAGTTGTTTGGTGCTCAAAAGTCAAAACCCCCATCCCTTCCACCCCTGTCTTGAAACATTAAAAATCTAATTGGTTGGAAAGAATTGGATGGTTGAATGACGAGAATTGAAGCTGTGCATGGTTGATTCATAATCCACTTTTTTATCCATTTGGCTACATTCGCTCCTACCCCCCCCCCCCACACACTACTTTCAGTCTCTATCTATGATCAAAGTTTTTGAACCCTCCCTATGTCTGCTATCGAAGGTCTGCTTTTCCAATCATTATTGCTCATTTTTTGGAATGACAAAAAGCAAAACTTCTACTTGCTTTTTGAAACTTCTAGCAAACCTTCAAACAAAGAGGTTGGGCTATTCACTTCATGAATTGGAGACCACCTTTCTAAAGTTTAGAATTGTGATCCATAGACAGGTGCCTCATGGGGTATTATATGACACTAACACTACTCTACTATCAAATGAAACATATGAAATGAAGGGAACTACAATGAGATGTCATGAACATTCAATGAAAGTGGCCCGGGGTTGGGGCACCAATCATGTCAAAGCGTTCTGTCGAGCAAATACCTCAGTTTGTTCTAAGTCGTCTAGTGATCCAGAAAAGGTCTATGAACAGAGTGTTGAAGGAACACAACCTACCAAATGTGTTTTGGGGTCCGCAGGTCAAGAAGTTTCAGAGACAACTTAGTAATAATCGAGTCGATTGTGGTCGCAGAAAGTGAGCTGGCCTGCAAAGGATGGTGAATTCATAATCGAATGTCCTTCTTTTAATGTTTTTTATTTCTCACTTTTAGCACCAAAGCAAAGGGGATGAGTAGGGAAGATAAATGACATGAACGATATAAAAATAACTTTTCTTCAATTCCTTAGAATGAATCTTTGCACTAGTCGAAAGGGAGTCTAGTTTGAGAGGGAGTTAGCTCAATGACCGAGCAAGAAGAAGAAGAAGAACTGGAAGATGAGTAGGAAGAGAAAAAGGAAGAAGAAAATGAAGACGAAGAAGAAGAAGAAGAGGAAGACAAAGAAATATAAGGGGATAAACAGAAGAAGAAGAATAGAAGAAGAAAAAAAGTAGAAGAAGAAGAACAACAAGAAGAACAAGAAGAAGAACAAGAAAAAGAAATTAAAGAAGAGAAGAAGAAGGAGAAGAACAAGAAGATGAAGAAGAAGAAGAAGAAGAAGAAGAAGAAATAGAATAAGAAAAAGAAGATGAAAAAGAAGAAGAAGAACAAGAAGAAGAAGAGGAAGAAGAAGATGAAGAAGTAGGAGAAGAAGAAGAAGAAGAAGAAGAGGAAGAGGAAGAAGAAGAAGAAGAAGAAGAAGAAGAAAAAGAAGAAGAAGAAGAAGAAGATGAAAAAGAAGAAGAAGAGGAGAAAGAAGAAGAAGAAGAAGAAGAAGGAGAAGAGGAAGATGAGGAAGAAGAGGAGAAAGAAAAAGGACGATGACGAAGAAGAAGAAGAAGAAGAAGATGAAGAAAAAGAAGAATAGGAAAAAGAGAGAAGAGGAGCAAGAAGATACAAATTAGGGATTAAGGGTTAGGGATTAGGGTTTGGGGATTAGGGTTTAGGGATTAAGGGTTGAGAGATTTGGAATTAGTGATTATAGAATATGTATTATAGATTAGGGAGAGTGGGATTAGGGAATAGGGATTAAGTATTAGGGATTAATGGTTATGGATTAGGGGGTTGCAGTTAGGTATTAGTAATGAAGAATATGGATTAGTGCATAGTGAATTGGGGTTAAGGATTGGGGATTACGTATTATTTAGTAGCAATAAGGGATTATTGTGTAGAGGTTAGGAAATAAGGAATAGGGATTAGGTACTAGGAATTTTAAATTAGGGATTATAGATTAGGCATAAGAGATTAGGGATTAAAGATTAAGGTATTAATATGGGGTAGAGATTTGGGTTTAAGGAAAAGGAAGAGGAAGAAGTAGAAGAAGAAGAAGAAGAAGAAGTAGAAGAAGAGGAAGAAGAATAGAAGAAGAAGAAGAAGAAGAAGAAGAAGGAGAAAAAGAAGAAAAAGGAAGAGAAGAAAAAGAAGAAGAAGATGAAGAAGAAGAAGAATTATATTTAGAAGAAGGAGAAGAAGAAGATGATGAAGAAGAAGATGATGATGAAGAAGAAGAAAAGGAAGAAGAAGACGAAGAAGAGGAAGAAGGAGAAGAAGAAGAAAAGTTGGAAGATGAAGAAGAGGAAGAAGAACACTATGAAGAAGAAGAAGAAGAAGAGAAGAAGAAGAAGAAGAAGAAGAAGAAGAGGAAGAAGAAGAAGAAGAAGAATAAGAAGAGAAGAATAATACTAAGAAGAAGAAGAAGAAGAAAAAGAAGAAGAAGAAGAAGATGTAAGAGAAGAAGAAGTAGAAGAAGAAGAAGAAGAAAAAGAAGAATAAGAATAAGAAGAAGAAGAAGAAGAAGATGATGATGATGATGATGATGAAGAAGAAGAAAAAGAAGAAGGGGAAGAAGAGGAAGAAGTAGTAGTAGAAGAAGAAGAAGAATGAGAAGATGAAGAAGAAGTGGAAGAAAAAGAAGAAAAGGAAGAAGAAGAAGAAGAAGAGGAAGAAAAAGATGAGAAAGAAGAAGAACAAGAACAAGAAGAGGAAGAAGATGACAAAGAAGAAAAAAAGGAAGATGAGGAACAGGAAGAAGTAGAAGCAGAGGAAGAAGAACAATAAGAAGCTGCACAAGACAAAGAGGAACAAGAGAAAGAATAGAAAGATGAAGAAGAACAAGTGGAAGTAGAAGAGGAAGAAGAGGAAGAAGAAGAAGAAGAAGAGGAAGAGGAAGAGGAAGAAGAAGAAGAAGAAGATGAAGAAGTAGAAGTAGAAGAAGAAGATGATGAACAAGAAGAAGAAAAAGGAAAAGAGGAAGAAGATGTGGAAGAAGAAGAAAAAGACGAAGAAAATGAACAGGAAGAAGAAGAAGAAGAAGAAGAAGAAGAATAAGAAGAAGAAGAAGAAGAAGTAGTAGATAAAGATGTAGAAGTAGAAGAAGAAGAAGAAGAAGATGAAGAAGCAAAAGTCGAAAAAGAAGAAGTGGAAGAAGAAGAAGAAGAAGAAGAAGAAGAGGTGGAGGAAAAAGAAGATGAAGAATAGGAAAAGGAAGAAGACGAAGGAGCAGGAGAAGAAGAAGATGATGATGATAAAGAAGATGAAGAAGCAGAAGAAGAAAAAGAATAGGAAGAAGAACAGGAAGAAGAAGAGGAAGAGAAAGGTGAAGAAGAATAAAGAAAAAGGAAGAAGATGTAAGAAGGGAGAAAGGAGAAGGAAGAAGGAAGAAGTAAAAATGTAGGAGTAAGAAGGTAGAAGGAAGAAGAAAAAAGAGGAAAAGGAAGAAGAGGAAGACGAAGAGAGAAGAAGATGAAGAAAAAGAGAATGAAGAAGAAGGCGAAGAAGAGGATGAAGAAGAAGAGGAGGAGGAGGTGGAAGAAGAAGATCATGAAGAAGGAGAAGGAGAAGGAGAAGGAGATGGGGAAAATAAGAAGGAGAAGGGAAAGTAGAAGTAGAAGGAGAAGGAGAAAAGGGAGAAGGAGAAGGAAAAGGAGAAGGAGAAGGAGAAAGAGAAGGAGAAAGTGATGGAGAAGGAGAAGGAGAAGGAGAAGGAGAAGGAGAAGGAGAACAAGAAGGAGAAGTAGCAGGGTAATAAGAAGAAGAAGAAGAAGAAGAAAGATAAGAAGATGAAGAAGAAAAAATAAAAGAAGAAAAATTAGTGTGAGAGAGTGGAAGAAGAAAAACGGGAAGAAGAAGAAGAAGACGAAGAAAAAGAATAAGAAGAGGAGGAAGAGGAAGAGGAAAATGTTGAAGGAGAAGAAGAAGAAGTGGAAGAACAAAAAGGAGGAGGATGAGGAGAAGAAGAAGAATTAGAAGAAGAATAAGAAGAAATAGAAGAGGATGGAGAAGAAGAAGAACAAGAAGAAGAAGTAGATGGAAAAGAAGTAGAAGAAGAAGAAGAAGAAGAAGTAGGAGAAGAAGAAGAAGAAGAAAAAGAATTGGAAGAAGAAGAGGAAGAAAAATATCAAAAAAATTAAATAATATGACAGAAGAAGGAAGAAGGAATATGGAAGAAGGAAGAAGCAAGAAGGATGAAGGAAGAAGAAGAAGAAGAAGAGGAAGAAGTTGAAGAAAAGAGAAAGAAGAAGATGAAGAAGTGGAAGAAAGGGAAGAGGAAGAGAAAGGGGAAGAGGAAAAGGGAGATGGAAGAGGGTAG